>VMYD01000289.1:0-144445 GCA_007663325.1 Eucalyptus pauciflora
TTGCTTCGAGGAGAGAGAGTGTTGCAAGAAGCCTAAAGTTTCAGCTTGGATTGCAGATGATGCTCATCACAAACAACGCAAGTGAAATCTCCAGAATTTGATTGATCGTTCAACGAAGGAGCCATCAAAATTGGCTTTTAAAGCACGGTCCTTCGGAGGTTTCCATCTTCAAGGTAAGTTTTCCTCTTCTGATATGGCTTCCTTTTCTCTAAGATTCCACCTCCTCCAGTTTCTGAGCATGTTGTGCATTGATTCAACAAGAAAATCTGGATTTGGGCGTCTATCGCGAAAAATAAAGTCGTTTCTCGCTCTCCATGCAAGCCACAAAACATCCGCAGCCACCTCAAAAGAAGGTCCGTTTACTGCTTTCTCCTTGAATTTCAGCACCCATTCTTCAATCCTTCACAGTCCTACTCGTGAGATCTAAATTTGCAAAGTAGGATTTGCCCAGATCCGCGAGGTCTAAGGATAGAGCAAGAACAAGTGCTCTATTGTTTTTGGTTTTGAAATGCAAAATTGGCACAAACCATCAGGTATTATGTTTCTCCTGCATAAATTAGCCTTGGTTGGAATTGCGTTTTGACATAAACTTCAAATAAAAATTCTGACTTTTGGGGGGGTTTCCATATGCCAAATTTTGTTACATAACTTCTGGAGTGAATGGAATGATGTTGATATTTGCTCTCTTGTGTTCTGCAAAATAGCTTTTCAATCTTTATTATAAGCACTCTTTACCATGAAGTCACTTGATTAAGTACTTGTTCACACGAACTTGTCTCATGCATGTTGAGTTTTTAGAGGGATAGTTAGTATATCACTAACGATTTGCTCATAAAAAAGTCTAGGAAGAGTTTGTTCATCCCATTTATCTTCATCTTTCAGAATTAATTCAACAACTCGAGTGGGTTTGTCGTAATTCATTGGTTCACCAATAATACCACTCTTTAGCCATGTATCTTCTCGTATGTTAATCTTCTCCTTGTTACCTACTAATTGTTGCGGAAAATGAGCAATCGAACAATAAAATAAACAAAAGAAGAAAATAAATCAAACACCAAATTTACATGGTTCGGTCGTAAAGACCTACGTCCATTGGAAGAGCAGCGACGGATTTCACTATAGATCACGTGATACACGGAGATTACATACTCGAGTCATTCAAACACTCTCTCAATATTTCCCAAACCCCAATTACACCAAATAACACACACAATGTTTAGTCTCGAAATTCTTCAAGAAATAATCTCTTAATCTTAATTCCTGTAAATCTTACCTCAAGATTTAATCGGCTACAAACACTAATTTTTCTCAGATGAAATTGGACGAACAAAAACCCGCCAAGCACTCGCTAGAATAACGGTGCTTCAATACTCGTATCAACAATGGTGCTGACCGCAATATTCATGCAAGCAAGGCACGCCTAAGAAAACCCTCAAATACGTTTATATATGCCCCCACTAGAGAAACTCCCAAAATTCGATTGGTCAAAGGAGTAGTCAACGCCTATTGGGATTAAGAAATCGAATAAAGTGGAATTTGGTTTTCATGTTTGCCAACTTCCAGTAGAGTTTGATTTTCTTATTTTTCCTTTTCTGTTTTGTTTATTTATTTCCTCTCTTGACTGAGGAAGTTGACGTGTGCATCCAAAATCCAAGTCAAAGTTCTAACTTTCCCTTTTGATTTTCCCTTGCCAATCTCCGCTTGAATGATAGGAATATTTCCTTATCCGCAAGTTAACTAATTTGAGGTCCGAGTCCATTTAATGAGCTTAAACTAGAGACATATTTTAAAATCTCCACCTTGGCTCGACATTTGAGTCAAGTCGCAATCACTTCGCAAAAATTCAAACTCTGCCACTACTCTCCTATTGCCCTTGATGGGCTCAACCACCACAAATTTTATTCAAGTCCAAGTCTTGCTTGAACTTTGCCATAACCGAGGACCTCATCAAAATACTAACTCCATATGCATCTTTAACTACTTCGCAAGGATTTTTTGACACAATCTCCTTAACTACAGATAAAGCAAAACCATTGTTGCATCCATATCTATTAGGAGATCGAATACGTACCTTATTAATATCAACAGTTACAACAACCATTGGCTCTATAAGCTCCAGCTCGCTATAAGCACCATCCTTGTTGATTACTTCGTTAGTAATCATACCCGCTACCTCAGGAGTTTCTGGTTGCAACTCTCCCTCAAGCTGAACACCGTTCAGATCCGTTTGAACACTACTATGAACACTCCTAGCTAGAAGTATTGGAGACTCGTCAAACATAACTTCTCTGCTGGTAATAGGTGAATTTAACTCCAGGCACCACAATCGATAACCCCTTTCACCTCGTGTATAGCCTAGGAATATGCACATTCTTACCCTTCCGTCAAGCTTACCATCACTCGCTCGAATATAACATGGGCAACCAAATATTTTAAGAACAGAATAATCAGCAACGTTATTTGACTACACTTCTTTGGGAGTTCAATATCCAATCGTAGTCGATAGGGATCTATTCATCAGGTAGCATGCCGTACTTAGCGCATCCGCCTTAAATCTCCTAGCAGACCAACACTAGAAAGCATTTTATGGGCCATCTATAGTAACATTTTGCTCATCAATTCCGCAATGTGTTGTGGTTCATCAGCATTAGTGTGGTGTTTCATTATGTCTTTCTTCATGTAGAATTCATTTAACAGCTTCGAGCAAAACTCCATACTATTATCAGTCACCTGCTTGATCATCTTACTAGTCTCTTTTTTGATCAAAACTATTAACTGCTTGATCTTGACAATAGCATCAAACTTGTGCCTAAACACAAATATCCATGTCTTCATCGAGTAGTCATCAACAATTGTTAGCATATATCTAGCACTCTTTCTCGAAGGAAAACCGCGACAACCTGCAAACATTCAAGTGAATTAACTCTGCAATTTCCACGGTTTCTTTGGCAGTTGTACTGAACTACACTTTTCACTGTTGATCTAAATCATAGCACTTGCATACATTCAGTTTGTTAGGAACATAACCACATAGCATATTTTTTTCATTTAAAACCTTCAGGCTTCTCTTGCCAATGTGCCCCAAATGCATATGCCATAATTCAGACTCTTGAATAGATGCATCCGATGTCTCCGCAGCAAACTTGAAGCTCATATAGGTCATTGTGCTGTGCTTGATTCCTTTCATTATTATCGAAGCATCTTGAACAATTTTTAGAATTCCACATTTTGAAATATGTTGATACCCAGCTAAATCCAAGGCACTTAAGGAAATTAATTTTTTCTTCAACTCTGGAATATGCCTCACTCTAGTCAATGTCCTCATGATATCATCATGCATTCTGATTTTAACATTGCCAACACTAATGACCTTGCATTTAGCATTGTTCCCTAACTACACTTTACTATTATCCATTCATCGATAAGTAGTAAACCGGTTTCTATTTGGTGTAGCATGAAAAGAATAACCAGAATCTATAATACATCTATCAAACGATGAATAATTAGTGACATACAAGACATAATCGACATATTTGCTATAGTTGCAACATTATCCACATAATCAATTATAATTCATTTGCCCTTCTCATTCTTCAACTTAAGGCAATTCCTTCTAAGATCCCCCCCTCTTGCCACAGCTCCAACAGACAGTATCACCAGTCCTAGACTGACTATGCATATTTATATTAGTACTACTCTTATGTGTTCTAGATCTTCCCATATTTTCACATACTTAAGCAGCAAATACAAGTTCGCCAGATTCTCTTCTACGGATGTCCTCGCTCAGAATCAAATTTTTAACCCCGTTAAACGTCAAACTTGTTGATCCAGAGGAATTACTAATAGTAGTAATAGTAGTATTCCAACTATCAGGCAATGGGGATAATATAATCAAAGCACGTACCTCATCTTCAAAGTCAATCTCAACTGAACTTAATTGACTAATAATCACATTAAATTCATTGATATGATCTGCAACTGACGCACCTTCGCTCATCTTCAAATTAAACATACGTTGCATTAAATAGACTTTGTTGATCGCAGAGGGCTTCTTGTACATATCCAATAGGGTTTGCATCGAATCAGCAATGGTCTTCTCCTTCACGATGTTAAACGCGACGTTACGAGCCAACGTTAGCTGAATAACACCTATAGCTCGTCTATCCAGCAAATCCCAATCAGCTTGCTTTATCGACACTAGTTTCTCTCCAAATAGGGGCAAGTACAGTTTCATTTGGTAGAGATAATCTTCAATCTGCATCTTCTAGAAACCAAAATCATTCTCATCAAATCTATCGATTCTCGCTTTTCCTTCTTATGTCGCCATTGATTTGCTTCAACTTAGCCAAGTATGGCTCTGATACCAATTGCTGTGGAAAGCGAGCGATCGAACAATAAAATAGATAGAAGAAGAAAATAAATCAGATATCGGATTTACGTGGTTCAGTCGTAAAGACCTAAATCCACGGGGAGAGTAGCGATGAATTTCATTATAGATCAAATGATACACGAAGATTATACACTCGAGTCACTCAAACACTCTCTCGGTGTTTCCCAAACCTCAATTACACCAAATAATGCACATAGTGTTTAGTCCCGAAATTCCTTAAGAAATAATCTCTCAATCTCACGAAGAAATTACATGCAAATTTTTACCTCAAAATTTAATCGGCTACAAACACTAATTCTTCTCCGATGTAATTGCACAAATGAAAACCCGCAAAGCACTCGCTAGAATAATGATTCTTCAATGCTCGTATCAACAACGGTGTTCACCGCAATATTCATGCAAGCAAGGCACACCTAAGAGAAACCCTCGAATACGTTCATATATGCCCTTGCTAGAGAAAGTCCCAAAATTGGATTGGTCAAAGGAGTAGTCAATGCCTATTGGGATTAAGAAATCGAATCAAGTGGAATTTGGTTTTCACGTTTGCCGGCTTCCAGTAGAGTTTGATTTTCTTATTTTTCCTTTTCCATTTTATTTATTTATTTCCTCTCTTGGCCGAGGAAGTTGACACGTGCATCCAAAATCCAAGTCAAAGTTCTGACTTTCCCTTTTGATTTTCCCTTGCCAATCTCTGCTTGAATGATAGGAATATCTCCTTATCCACAAGTTGACTAATTTGAGGTCTGAGTTCGTTTAATGAGCTTAAACTCGAGATATATTTTAATAATACTAATCAAATTATTGGAGATGAAATCTTAATGCCAACCCCAAGAGGGTCAGGATCCTTTTTCGGCATTCCAAAATGAACCATGGGGGAAGTAGATCCCTTTTAAAATTTGACACCATAAAGAGGGTGTTTCCTGAGAAAGTTTTCAAGCTTGTTTCCTAAGCATAGCCTTATTAAAAGATATTAGGTCTTTGAAGCCCATTACTCCTGAATCTTTCCTCAGTTTCAATATCTCCCATCTTCTCTAGTGCAGCCGTGATTTAGATTCATTGTTTTTCCACCAAAAGGAAGCTATTTGTGTAACGACCTGAATCCAGGTCACGAGGTTATCGTTGTGACGTCCTAGGCGTGTCATCGTCCCGTTTTCTTTTTATCTTTTCTTACGAACAATGCAGAAGCGTAAATACATTAACACCCATACAAAAACAAACATGGGGAAGTAAGGGATACACACATCACAATACTATATTATACAACACTATTCTTTGTACAAGCCCCTATTACGGGCACTCTACTCTTTCTAATATACATCCGATTTATTTTTCTCCGTAAGGCTGGGTAACCTTAACTCCTCTAGAGAAGACATCCTACAAACTTGGCTTCCCCTACGATAGGCTAGCTCTTTACTCGTCGTCCACGATCCATACTTACAAGTCTGAAAAATAATAAGAATGAGTCATAAACCCAGTAAGTAAAACCACTAAATAGTGGTTAGGATGGTACCTCGTCACCGGACCAAAGCATGTCAGTCTCGACTTCAAATAAGTGCCGGTGGCAAATCAACAGTATAACACGTGCTTTGCTTGGCTAAAACAAACAAGAATCCTTGACTACTTGTAAAACATGCATGACCAAGTTCATATAATGGCATATAAAATATGCTTGTGACTTTCAAGACCCGAATAATAGCATATAAAGTATGCACGTGACTTTCAAGACTCAAATAAGAGCTTATTAAATATGCATGTGTTTTTCAAGGTCAAGGCAAGGCAATTAACATATGCACATGAATATTATAAGGTCAAACTCATGAGATTCATTAATTAATTAGTTGAAATCCATCGGTTCTTTCGGAATCCACCAGGCATTGCTCCGAAATCCATCGATGGTGGCATTGCCTGGAAATCAATCGGTGGCGGCATCGTCTGGAAATCCATCGGTGGCGGCATCGCCCCGAAATACATCGGTGCCGGCATCGCCCCGAAATCCATCAGTGATGGCTAGTTTCTTTATGTGACCACACAAGCAAGAATTTACACAAACTCATCGATCGTTACTTGTTGCAACCAAAACCCGAAGGCGTGCTCATGCATGTATGTGTCATTACCTAGCAAAATAACCTTAACGATGAATCAAGTGCGTATGTTACCCACGGCTTGAGCCGACCTATCTTAGCGAAGGCTTAGAACCACACACGGCTTGGAGTCCGCACATCTCAATACCAACCCAAGTCCAAGCAAGGCCCGTACCGTCACGCTTTGATGCCGGTCTCACAACCAAGCGGAAACCCATTGTCACTAGGGGCGTGTCCACACGTGGACAATTAAAACATGAGTAAATCATACAAAAGATACTCGATGACATCACACACAGAGTAAATCACAAGGGAGTTCATGCTCGATCCAATAACGTAACACGTCGCCCTAGCCAAGAGTTAAGGGTTCTACTTACTGCTCGAGGTAGCGGCGTTTGGCCTAAGATGATCGAGCAAGGAGGGCGTGTGGGCAAAGAGGCCTAAGAGGAGAAAGGGTCATACAAGGAGAGAGGGAGAGGGGAGGAAGTGGTGTGTGTGGAATGAGGGGTCGGTGCCTCTACTTATAGGCCAACCTCCCATCATTGCTCTTCCAATTGGACCAATAAGATTTCTTGACATGGCACCCTAGATTGAGGAGGTGGCATGCCTAGATTTTATGAAGACACTTGCTCTCTTCATATTGGACCACTTAAGGCATGAATTATCTTGCATTTAATGAAGTGTAATGATGTTGAAGACACCTAAGCCTTTTGATTCACCCCCTTCATTTAATGCCTATATTTGGTGTAATCATTGGTTTTGGATTTGTTCTTATCCATTGCTTACCCTCCAAGACAAGCCTCTCCTTCTAGAATCTTCTACTAAGTTCCCATTGATTTTTTTTTTCAGGAGCATTTATTAATTGCTTGAGATACTTAAAGAAAACTTGTCTTCCAAGGCTAACTCTAGGATAATGATATCCTAAGATTATAGGGACACCTAAGACCATGAATCATCTATTTCATTTAATGAGCATTGGACAACTAGGCTCATGAGTCACCTTATTGCATTTATGGTCAAAACAACAAGGCACATGACTCACCCCTTCATTAAATTACAAACTACCAAAAGTCATTATGGCAATTCGAAGAATTAAGCTAATATGGATGCTTCTACTATTGGGTGAGAATTTTACGTGTTCATCTACGATCAAGTATCCTATTCAGGCCAAGGTTCGCAACTAATTCATGGCCGGGCTCAAAACTGGTTCAGAGGCCATTTCTCTTGAGCGATTGGGGGCCCGAATTATGGATATCACAATTTGTCTTTCGATATTCTTGCATGGCATATTGAGGCAATGCTTAAACCAATGTCTTGAGGAGGATTTCTTTTCTAGCTTTTGAAATCAAGTTTTCATTCCATCCCTCTAATTTCATATTCACTCTAGCTAATAACCATGCAAACATTTGCTTTTTTGAAGCCCCCATTTAGATGGAATTCCCAAATAATTTCCAGTCTTCTCTACTACAGAGACTCTCAGCTCATTTGCCATGTTTCTTCTCACAAATTGTGGACACCCTTTACTAAATGAATTGCCTGACTTATTCAAATTGATAGCTTGTCCACAAGCATAACAATAATGATTCAAAATTAGAGCCAGGTTTTGACACTCTCTTACTATTCCATCTAGGACAAAAATAGAATCATCTGCAAATAATATGTGGGAGAGTGTTGGATAGTGCCTATTTAATTTTATCCGGGTAATAATGCCTTGCTCAACTGTTGTTTTCATTAAAAATGACAATGGATTTGCCATTAGTATAAAGAGATATGGGGAGATATGATCACCTTGTTGAAGCTCTCTAGAGGGCTGGAAGAAGGGTGGAGGCTCTCTGTTGAATTTACATTGACTGAAATAGTTCTAACACAAGTCATCACCCTCTTAACTTACATCTTATTGAACCTTACTTTTAAGGGAGAATTACCAAAAAAGTCCTAAACCTATTGCAATTGTGCCAATTCATTCATAATTTTTTTTTGGCCAATTTAGTCCTAAACCTTTTACAATTGTATTAGTTTAGTCCATCCGGCCAAAATTGGCCGGCCTGCACTAACGTGGACGTCGGCCGTTCGACGAAAGCTGACATGGCAATTTTTTTAATTTTTTAATTTCTTTTTTTTTCCTCATTCTCTTTCCTATGGCTAGCCGGCACCGGCTAGAGGCGAGGGTCGGTGAGGTCAGCCTTGTCGGCCAGTGGTGAAGCTCGTCTCGCGGCCACTAGCGAGGTCGAGCCTCGCTATTCCTGGGTGAGGAGCCTCTCCAGCCACCAGCGAGGTCGACCCTCGCCTTGGCTGGGCAAGGCCTCGCCAACCAAGGCGATGATCGACTTTGCCGGTGGCCGGTGAGGCCACTATCGCTAGATTTGGTGAGGCTCAGCCTCGTCCAACCATGACAAGGTTTGACCTTGCCATTCCTAGGCGAGGAGCCTCGTCGACCATTGGCGAGGTCGACCCTTGCCTTGGATTTGGCGAGGCTCGGCCTCACCTAGCCATGGCGAGGGTCGACCTCGCTAGTGCCGGTGAGATCGGCTCTCGCCATGGCTGGGCGAGGCCAAGCCTCGCTAGATCTGGCGGGGCCTCGCCCAGCGATGGCGAGGCCAGCCTTGCTGGCCAGAGGAAGGAGAAAGTGAAAAAAAAAAAAAGAATTCAAAAATTAAAAAAAATTTAAAAATTCAAAAAATATAAAAAAAATATTTAAAATTTGCCATGTTAGCTTTCGCCATACGGCTGATGTCCATGTCAACGCCGGCCGGCCAATTTTGGCCAGATGAACTAAACTGTCACAATTGTAAAAGGTTTAGGACTAAATTGGCAAAAAAGAAGAAGAAGTTTAGGATAGAATTGGCACAATTATAATAGGTTTATGATTTTTTTGGTAATTCTCCATACTTTTAGTATACATGCCTCAAAGAAATCCTATTCCATCTTGTCATATGCCTTCTTCAGGTCAAGTTTCAGGATAACTTGAAACTTCCTTTTTTCGATCACGTATTCTCAATTGATGAAGGACCTCCTGAACTACTAGAATATTGTCTTGTATTTGCCTTCCTCCCACAAAGGCATTTTGCTTAGCAGCTATGATTTTAGGTAGCCACAATTTCAATCGATTTGCCAAGATTTTCGAAAAGATTTTGTACACAAAGTTGCACAAATTGATAGGTCTAAACTAATCCAAACTCTTGGGGCTAGGCACCCTTGCTCTTCCGACTACAATGGATGCAACACCTCTAGTTGCAATTTTAACATCGATTACAAATCCCATTGCTTTCACTATCTTTCAAATTACTACTTCCGTTATCCCTTCAATAGGCAATCCACGAATTTGTATCCAAAATTCACAAGTATCAAATGCGATGCATTGTAGAGGAGTACTTAGTTCCTAGGGTTACGGACAAGGAGGTGCCTAGTAAAAGACTAAGGGCCTGACATTAAAACTCTACTTCTCTCCTCTATTGAGGAAAACTCGAAAGAGAATAAACCCGGTTGTAAATGTTTGTAGGTAACATTTGCGGTTTTTCATGCTTTTAACATGGTGAATTGGAGGGCTTGGAAATTCACATTATGGTTGCATTCCACCAATTTTTCTATAGAAATCACATTTTCCAGATTGGCCATCTTTCTTTCAAGCCACAAGTGTCCTAGTCTTCTACATAAAGTAGCCCTACGGCTCTCGGCATCATTTTCGGTTCCCATCTTGTACTACTCACTTCAATCCTCACTATGTAAACTTAATCTCTTACCTGCAAGGGAGACAGGGAGAGTGCTAGCCAAAGGATTTCTTCTAGAACTACTCATTTAGCCACCCCTAGATTTGTTGTTGCAATTTGAGACCCATAAGTCACTTCAATGGAACAGTGTTGTTAACTAGTCATAGCTCTTCTAGAGAAACTAAGTTGAAGGAGTTGCAACATGAAAGCCAGAAATTTCTGTGGTGAATGCTCATGGAAATGTGGAGTAATTTTGAGGTTATTTGTTGTTTGGGATTAGGGTGGAGATGGAAGCTCACCCAAAGGGGATAGGGCCAAATAATTTCACTATTGTAAGGGGGAGAAGCTAGGGTTTACAGAAGGGTTTAGATGTAAAAGGAAGCTACCCAGAAGGTTGGAGAGAGCTCTCATACAAGAGGGAAAGGAAAGAAACTGGAATTTGCTCTTCCTTTTTTTTTGGGGAGTGGGTGGGAGGGGATTTAATTTGTTACATGTGTATTTAGTTGGGATTTTTAGTGACCCAAAAATTAGTTTGGGGTAAATTTGTAACATGTATATCAACAAGTTTGAACTTAACCCAATTTTATTTGAGTCACTTTGCAAACTGTTCCAACAAGTTACCAACATTTGTTTATCAAAGCTTCCAGCATGTTGAAAAGTCATATATTAAGTCACCAACTTTAATTTGATATTTAACGATTTTTATTCAATCTACTTATCAATTAATATTAACTGTACCCTCTCTCATTTGAGTCATTTGACAATATGAATTGGATTGTTTCGGAGTCAATAAATGTTTAAATAATTTACCAGCATCTTGTTTGTTGGATTGCTAAGTAATTATTATACACAATTCCAAACCTTAAGTTAAGTGATTCCAAACATTTAATGCGATTTCATTGTCAACTAGTTTTAGCTTTACCTACTCTTATTAAAGTCATCAAGCAAAGTTAATTTATTTATTTTGGAAGTTACCAACCTTTTCTATAATTTAAGTTACCAGCATTTATTTGTTAACTTACGAATCTGTTAAAAATTTACCAACTTTTATTCAGAATTTAAGATTTTAATTTGAGTAATTTACCATCATTTTGCCAATTCAGTTACCAACTTGTTTTAGCGACTCTTATTTACTTAGCAATATTAATTTGTTTATTTTAAAGTCACCAATCGTTTCAATAAGTTACGAAAATTCATTTGTTTAATTTACCAACCTACAAAAGAGTTACCAACTGGTATATGAAATTGCCAACCTTAGTTTGAGTCATTCACCAACTTTTATTAATTGATTAATTGTAGTTGTGACCACTCTTATTTGCGTAATCTAGCAATACTAATATGATTGTTTTGAAGTTGCGAACAATTTCAATTATTATCAATTGAACTACTAAAATAACCAACCTTTTAAGCTTTTACCAACTTTTATACGAAATTTCCAACCGTAATTAATTGATTTACTAATTTTTTTATTTAGTTATCAAATAGTTTTAACTGTAATCACTCTTATATGGGTTACATTAGAAACATTTAATATGATCATTCGAAAGTTCCATCAATACAATAATTTACAACATTTACAATGAGTTTTATCCAACTTAATTACCAACTAGTCCACTCTTATTTGATACACGTACATTGCTAATTTGAATGTTTTGAATTTACCTACAATTCCCATAATTTGTGAACATTAATTTGTTAAAGTACCCATCTTGTTTAAAGTTATAAACTCAGAAAAATTATCCAAAAAAGTTATAAACCTACTATACAATAGTTGATTTAATCTAAAACCTTTCAGCTTGGCCAATTTAGTCATTCTAGCCAACTTTGGATGGAAATTGATGTTGGTTGTTCTACGTCCAACAACCAACGTTGACGTAAACAATTTTTGCAAGTTTTGTTCTTAAGGGTCCGTTTGTTTCACGGAAAATGGGCCATTTCCGGAAAATATTTTCCCAGACGTCATTTTCCAGGAAAATGACAATTTTTTCTAGTGTTCAGCTAAAACCTGAAAATGTTTCGGAAAATATTTTCCGGTGTTCGGTAAGGAAAATATTTTCCGCTCACTAGAAAAAGAAAAAAGAAAAAGAAAAGAAAAAAAGAAAAAAGAAAAGAAATAGAAAAGAAAAAAGAAATTAAAAATAATTTGAATTAAAAAAGAAATAGAAAAGAAATAGAAAAGAAAAAGGAAATTAAAAATAATTTGAATTAAAAAAGAAAAAGAAAATTAAAAAATAATTCGAATAAAAAAAGGAAAGAAGAAGAAGAAAAGGAGGAGGAAGTGAGGATTTGTAGAGGTGTGAGATAAGAGAGATCAAGTGAGAAAAATGTTTTCCACTTTTCAAAAGTGGAAAACATTTTCCCCCAACTTAGGAGACTTTTTCCCTTTATTGGAAAACATTTTCCCAAAGGAATTCATTTTCCGTGAAACGAACGCCGGAAAATCCGGAAAATATTTTCTCGGAAATTATTTTCCGCGAAACGAACGGAGCATAAGAATATGAATTTATGTATAAAATATTTAGTTTTTTTATTCTATTTTCTTTCTTTTGTTGTCGGCAATAGCCGAGGCCTCGGAGACCCTTGTTGGCCCTTTGGGCAAGAAGAAAAGAAAAGAATTTAAAAAGTTCATAATTTATTTTTTGAAAATTATAAAAAAATTTTAATGTCACCGCAAGTCATGCCAAGTAGGATGACCATTGTCAATATTATTGATTTTCGGCCAAAATTGGTTGAAATAACTAAATTGACAAATCGTCAAAAGGTTTATGACTAAATTAGCCAAATTGAAAAGTTTATGATTAAATTGACTACCTTACAATAAGTTCAGAATTTTTTGGATGATTATCCCCATGAACTCTTATATGAAATTGTTGATCTTTTGAATGATTTACCAACTTTTATTTATTTATTTAGTAAGCCACTAGTTTTAACTTTACTTGCTCATATTTGAGTAACTTAATAGCATTAATTTATTCAACAATTTTCCAACAATTATTTCTTAACGTTACCAACCAGTTTTATTTTTGGTTGGTACCAACCAGTTAGAGAGTTACTAACTTTCATATGAAATCACCGACTTTAATTTATGGTTTACCAACTTATATCCAATTAGTTACCAACCGTTATTAACTTTGCCAATTCATCTTTTAGTCCCCTAGCAATGTTAATTTGATTTATTTCAAAGCTAAAAACCATTTAAACAATTTATCAAGATTTATTTATTAAAGTTACTGACTTGTTATAAAGTCATGAACTTTCATGTATATTTTAACTAACCTTCGTTTAAATGACTTACCAACTTTTATATTATAAAAGGGCCAACTCAATTTAGTTTTATCCACTCTTATTTGGTTCACTTAATATAGTAATTTGATTGTTTTGAAGTTGCCGACTGTCTAATAATTTATGGAAATTTTATTCATTAAAGTTAACAACCCCTTGAATTCTTATTGACTCTCATATGAAATAATTGATCTTAATGTGACATCCTAGATTTTCGATCATGTTTTCTACTGAATAAATCGGGCTTTTCATTGATGCATCTATAGAGCTGTTCTCAGAGCTGATCACTCTCGAGATAACTAGACTATTTGGGGAAGCCATTAAGGAATTTTAAGGCAACAGACTTGAGAATTCGACTAGGAATCGGTTACTCGACCGTGCTCATCTTTAGAAGCCATTACGGCACAGTTAAAAATCCATTTGAGATCAGAGATAAGTTGGTTCGACTAAGATGTGTGGCTAATCGTGGGTGACACCAATAAATTGGAAAATTCTCGTCGATCGGCACTAAACTGATTTTCCTATTGTTTTGGTACTCTGTGTCTGTATTTGAATCCTTGAGATTTTTACGACAATCGGTAGTCGCCAATGTGTCAAGTGGGTTCATTGTGGCTTGAAGAAAATCGACCACAGGTCATTTGCACTAAAAAGTTCTGAAAGTTACCTGGTAGCCTAGGTTACGCTAAAAACACGCCGAATGGAAATTAACTGCGAATTCGAGTCCGATTTCAGAAATTGAAGATTTTGTCACGTCACAATAAATTCTAGGAGCGTTGACTCAGTCTCAGAATTTTTTTTTGCAACCCGAGACTTTTTGGGAAAAAGTTGTCCTAAGGCTGTTTTTGTTCAGAAAAAGGTTGTGACCGTTTTTGATTGCGCAATTAGGAAGCAAGTGGGATCAATTGGTGAGGAAAAATACCAATTTGATATTTGAGGTGTCAATTGAATTTGTGTGGACCAAATGAGATTGATTTGAGTATGAATATGTGTCCAATTGTGCCATTTCCCTTGCAAATTTGTATGTCCCCCACCCCCACCACATTTGGACCACTTTAAGCTTCTAGAGAAGTGTCTTGATGGTTGAATTACAGCCAAGGAAGTGCTAGTGGCTGAGGATGAGGTCAATGGGACAAGCTTGTAGAAAAACAAGGCAAAGTGGCCCCTCCAACCTCATCTCTTCCCTTTCTCTCCCTTCCTCTCCAAGCTGCCGTCCACCACTCTTCCTCCCCTCCATCTTGCCTTGTTCGAACACCTCAGCCAGCAAGAAGACTAGCCAGAGTAGCCACACCACTGCCAGACCGTTTTCCTCCTCTGTTTTCACTTCTGCCAGTTTCTGCTCCAGCTGACCTTTCGTCAAAGATCTGAGTTGAAAGTGGTCTTCCCTGACGAATTAGCCAACGATCCACCCATCACCGTGACTAGCACATCCAGATCGTTCCAAAGAGCCCAACCTCGTCCCAAATGGAGCCGCCGTCCGTCCCGTACGGCCGCTGCAAGCCGCCGGTCCGTCGGTCCGCCTGTTTCACGTTTTTCTTCATTTTTCTCCCATTCTAGCCCTTCCTTGCCCATTCCAACCTCCAAAAAGACCCCCTTGACCCCTAGGTGCTGTTGGTTGTTGACCACCCACTCGCTGGAGCTCCGATCAACTCGTTTCTTCTCCATTTAGTCGTTGGTTCTCCTCTGTCCAACAAGCAGAAGTAGAAGCCGAAGCCGAACCAGCTTTGTTTCTCTCTTTTGTAGCTCAAAACAGAGGCAAAGTGCAGTGGGTTTCCAACAGCTTCAAGGCCCGTTTTGAGGTGGTTCCAGGCCCCGAAAGTTAGGTCCGCTTTGAAGAGAAGTGATCCCCGCGACGTTCCCGTCGGTTTGATCCGACCCGCTCGCGAAACAAGTGAGTTTAACTCACTAATCATGCTTAGTAGGTTAATTATGTTTAGGGGTTGATTAGATTTAATTAAGTGTACTTATGTGGATAGATTAGATTATGTGAATTAATTTAGTGCATTATCGATGCATGTTAGGCAAATAGTTAGTGAAATTAGCAAGGAGATAGGTTCTAGTATTTATTGAATGAACCTCGGAAATTTTTCGGGTTCGTCTCGGCTTTCAATTAGGCTATAACGGGCCTAAGTTGGATTTATTACATTTATTTAATATTTTTCATAATTAATTAATTATTTTCCAGAAATTAGACCGGGATAGTTGGTGATCGGAAAATTATGCTGATCACTGTGGTGTGATCTGTTTATTTAATTGAGCCTTAAATTGTGCTAATTGTGGATGAATTGCATTTTTGGAATTTATTCTTAAATTGATTTAATTTCAGTAATTGATTGGAAAATAACCGAGCGTCAGTTTACAACGCTAAAAATATTGTGGGGGACTATATGAAATGGTAGGAATTGTGAAAGTGAAATTATGATATTTTGGCTAAGGCCAACCGTGTACCCACACACGGCTAATTTATCGAGTATGATAAAAAGTGAGAAAGAATGCTGTATTACGTCGACTCGATGACTAAATGTGTTATCTCGGAGAAAGACGCTATGTTACGTTGGCTCGATGACTAAGTATGTCATCTCGGAGAAAGATGTTATGAGTTGTTGGCTCGTTGAGTTGGTACATCACCTTGGAGAATGCACGTGGACTCGGTGATTAGATATGTCATCTTGGAGATGGCACGTGGGCTCGATAACTAGATATATCATCTTGGAGAATGAATAGTATATTATGTCGGCTCGATGACTCAATATGTCACCTCGGAGAAATACATTATATTATACTGGCTCGGTGACTAGATATATCATCTTGGAGAATGCATAATATTGATTGGAATGACCGGGGATGGTCCAATTGACATGTAATCGACTAGATCGATAAGTCAATCTGAGTGAATGATCGATGTGTTGATGTAACTCGATGAGTTATGAATTGTGCTGACTTGCAGGGAGGAGACTGTGGCCAAGGTAAGTCCTCTGACTCGTGATTGTGCTTAGGTAGCCCTTAGGGTGTATTGGCTTCTTAATCGAGTCTTAAGGGGTAGAACTCGCTGAGACATTGTCTCACTGGTTATTGTATAACCATTTTTAGTTTCGTAGATGGTGTTGGTAAAGGACCAAGAGCCTCGGAGTTCATGAGGTGAAGCCTAAAGAATCGGTGACCATACCCGACTAGTTAGTCGTAGGACAACTCTCTTTTGTAGGGAGCCGATTCATTTTGTAAACCTTTATGTATAGACCTGTGTGTTTATAAAAAATGTATCTTATGAAAAATTGGTCATACTTTTCTATCCTATTGTTTTATTGTCTAGGAATTAATTATATGCTTCTGCTTGCGTATTAAAATGAATGGGTTGGCGATGCGTCCTGAGACGTTGCAATTATATCGACCAATGGAGGATGAGTGTGTGCCCGAGGATCGGGGCGTGACACTTAATGTGAGCAATATTTCCAACTTTTCTCTAATTTAGTTACCAAAAACTCGTAACTTTACCTATTTTTATTTGAGTCACTTATCAACTTTGATTTGAATGTTTCGAAGTTAACAAAATCCACAACAATTTATGAACATATAGTCGTTAGATTTTCCAACCAATTAAAAATGTTACAAGCTCTTATATGCAATTACATACCTTAATATTAGCGTTATCCTCTTTAATTGGAGTCATCCAGCGAGTTAATTTGATTGTTTCGAAGTTACCGATCGTTCGCAATAACTTACAGAATAATTTTCATTTTTAGGAGTTACTTACCCTTAAAAAGAGCCACCGGCTCGGGTCACCTTACAAACTCCTGCCCTCTACAAAACTGAAGACCTTAAAAACCTCCTTTCATTTTCTCGTATTTAAGTAGTGGGTCTTCGCGCCTTTCGTTGTTTCATACGGCACAAGGCGTGTCTTGCCAGAAGAGTCTCATCTTTAGTGGTGGGTCTTTTCCCTTGGAAGCTGAAGTGGTCCCCAAACAAGGAATTTGTGAAGGAGAATGATAGGGAAGCTCTGTGTTTCGGCGTGCATGGGACGTTTGCAATGAATGATATGCCGGTTTGATAGTAACGTGGCCCCATATGGCTCGCGTTGGATATGGCTGAGTGGTTGAGCTCCTGTGGTCCTAGCTTTATGCGGAAGAAGCGGTGATGTGCTCCGTCATCAATGGGCATGAATTAGTTCGAAACGGAAGCTTGTCTTTCATTAAATGGATAGGTAGACTATTCGCAGATTAGGATTATTTCTATTTGATGGTGGACAAGATTATTATCATGGATTGTCGGAATGGTTATATCTCGAGAACATTGTTTTCTGTTGTAAGTTCACACAGCTTTAGGCGGATTTTTATCTTTTCGGGTAGAGGATTTACTGAGGAACGAGCCTATAATTTGGTTGCTTAATACATTTGCATGTATGGCCCGCTTTATGTGGTTATTCGGGACCTGGGCAATTGCTCTTGTTCAAGTGTTTCACCGTTCCAGGTTCGTCATGATATCGGATGCATTCACAGCTTTACTCAAAACAATTCTTGAGTTTTGATGCTGGAAGGACTGGTTGGTGCACATCATATCATAGGTTCTCTTCATGAAATGATGGACAATACAATGTGTGGGCACCGGCAACGGCGCTGTTTATGGTTCATATTCTCTTGAATACCAGCTTTCTCCTCCAGTGTTATTACATGACCTTAAATATTGATATAGACAGTGATGGGTTAGTGCATGGGATGTGAAAGAGACTTGTCTTTTAATTAAACAGATGAAGACACGCAAGTTGCAAGGACAATGGCTAGCTTTTCTTCTCCTTATCCACGAAGCCAGTTCTCTCATTGTTCATCATAGCACCACGTCACATGTTAATCGACTGTAAGAAGTGAACCCAATTTGTTTAGGAGTTCCAAAACTTCAAGGCTACGGGTGAAACCTACTCAGGAAGTTTCGTATGTTTGGAAGGAAGTAGTGAACAGCTGGAAGGAGGTGAAGCACTGAAGTGGGTGGCAGGGAATGGCAAGCTGGCGAGATTTTGGTTAGATTGTTGGATCATGGATAAACCACTCTTGGAGTATGCTTTTGGCCTGATTGATCAAGCAAAACTTCAAGCCAGAAGAGCGGAATTATGAGGATCGAATAATCTGTGGAAGTGAGAGGAATTTCAGCATATTCTCCCAGAGGTTATTCCTTTGTGCATAAGGTGATTTTAGAAAGATGGTAGGCAGTGATCAGCAGTGGTCACTGATTAGAACCATCTGAAGTGAGCCAAACCAGATTCTGTATATATTAAAACAGCTGAATTGGGTTACTGTGATGTAGTAGTTGCTGGGCATGTTATTCCACTTTCATTTTCACGGAAAGACTTGGTTTTAGTCTGTGGATTACTTTTAGGCTATGGATTTATCTGACAAGGAGAGCTTACATCTTTACCCGGTTAAAACGAAGATAATGTTTGGCCATTTTTTATTAGACACCAGTAGAAACTTTCTCATTTGACAACATATGTAATGAAGTCCATGTCTTTCTAATTACAAGTTCGAACCATGCAATCAAGTGTTCGGCTGTTGTTGCTTTTCTATGCTTAAAGTGTCTAGTCAATCATTAGGATATTTTACTGAAAGCTCTCTTCACGCAGCTATCTCCTGCAATAAATATACACCCCAACTGGCAGTGTCTCTTTCGATTAAAAAGGAAATAGATTTTGGCCCCATTAATGGTAATATCTCTAACAAGATAACATTGTCATGATATAAGTGAATTCTCAGTGAGGCTGCCTTCATCATCTTATCTACTATCCACTATCCAATATCATCTTACACCATTCATATTACCACCTGCTCTATCTCACGTCAGATCACAATACTTTTAGGATAATCTCGTATAGTTGTATAGATTCCTCTATATATAGCAAGGAGATGTTTTATTTTTTGGGAGAGCAAATATGCAGAAAGCTTGGTTTTATGAAGAGTATGGAAGTAAGGAAGTTCTCAAGCTGGGGGACTTCCCTTTTCCTACTCCCCAACATAATCAAATAATTGTCCAAGTTCGAGCTGCTGCTTTGAATCCTATCGATTTTAAAAGAAGCCAGCGTCCCATCTTTCCTTCAGACTTTCCTGTGAGTAAGATGATTGAACATGTTGTGAGAGAGAAAGGGAGTAAAGCAAAGAGATATTATTTTTATGTGGTTCTCTCTCATACTTACTGATGCGCAATTGTTTTCCTTTCTTGCTGGCTCTGGCCACACTTTGCTCTAGTACTTTGTTGGCGGCATTCCTGTTAAGCTGGCTAGTTTTATGTGCACGTAGGTTGATTGTGACTAATTTTGAATTTACTAGTTTACCAGAGAGTGAGAAATTTGCTTGTGGAATGAAAGCAGCATGTTGTTTGGACACTTCTATTTTAGTTATTGTAAATCAGGCAGCGCTTGTTAACGAGTTCACCTTTAGGTTGATTTTACTAGTAAAACAAGTGATGAATATTCATACTCGATAAAAGTCCTGAACAGATCAGTACCCTAGAACAGGCGGTGTTGTGAATCTAGATTCATTGCTTGATATGGGATGCAGGTGGTTCCAGGCTGTGACATGGCAGGTGTGGTGGTGGCGAAAGGCACTGGTGTCACCAAGTTTGATTTAGGCGATGCAGTTTATGGGAATATTCAGGACTTCAATGCTCCTGGAAAGCTGAAGCAGCTTGGGACACTGGCAGAATTTATTGCGGTCGAGGAGACCCTGGTAGCAAT
The DNA here is from genome assembly GCA_007663325.1 of Eucalyptus pauciflora. Lineage (NCBI taxonomy): Eukaryota > Viridiplantae > Streptophyta > Magnoliopsida > Myrtales > Myrtaceae > Eucalyptus > Eucalyptus pauciflora. The sequence goes on from VMYD01000289.1 coordinate 20,173, forward strand.
GAAGCCCCAGAACCTGTCATTCGAGGAAGCCGCAAGTTTGCCATTAGCTGTTCAGACTGCAATAGAAGGGTTTGTAACAGCAGATTTCAAAGAGGGACAGACAGTTTTCATTGTTGGAGGTGCAGGTGGTGTTGGGACTTTAGCTGTTCAGCTGGCCAAGAACTTTTACAATGCTTCCTATGTTGTGGCAACATGTAGCTCGGCAAAGGTGGAGTTTGTCAAGAAACTGGGTGCCGACAAAGTTATTGACTACACAAATACCAAATATGAAGAAATCAAGGAGAAATTTGACTTTCTTTATGATACCATCGGTGAGTTCCATGAACAACCAATTCTCATTTGCTAGTTCTACCTTAGTACTTCATACTGCTCAGGCTATCTCTTCATACTAAATGACAGTTCCAGTTTTTTGAATTTTTCATGTCATCTGAAATTTATCACGTTCACTGGTGGTGGAGTAGTTCTTTTTTTATGAGCACCGTTAGTTGAGGAGACTTGAAAATTTCAAGAACCTTAAACAGCTTATGTCTTATGTCTGGGCAATCAACTTATGTCTCCAGTGACGGTGGGCCAAATATAAATCCCATGTAGTTTTTTGAATGGATAAGAAAGAGGTTGTGTGGGTTCTAGAGATTGCTTTGACCACCGGAAAATCTGTTACTAAAATGACACTGTTGCTTCCAAATGCTATTTCAACATTATCTCCTGACTTCTTCAGGGGACTGCAAGAACTCCTTTGTAGTTGCCAAGGATGAAGCTCCAATTATTGACATAACCTGGCCTCCGTCACATCCAAGGGCAGTCTATTCAAGCTTGACTGTTTCTGGAGAAAACCTGGAAATGATTAGACCTTATTTAGAGAACGGAAAGCTCAAGGCCATCATCGATCCCACAGGACCTTATGCATTTACAGATGTCATTGAAGCTTTTCGATACTTAGAAACAGGAAGAGCTAGAGGAAAAGTGGTCATTTCTCCATTCCCCACAGAGAATGCTCCATGGTTCGTGTCACGGGAGCTTGGAAGCAACCAAATGCCTGAAAGGGTTGCTCTAGGGACATCTGTCTGCTGAGTACCTTGCATCCTGTTTTCTGGTATTGATAGCTTTGGTATTGTGATATCACAGGCTTTGGAAAATCTCATTTTTATTTGCAATCTAGAAGCATATATATGTCGGTAATCAGATTATGAAATGAAAATTCTTCTCTGACATGGATGTGCTGCTTTGAGTAGTAATTTATTGACGTCTCATGAACCATCGCACCAGTTGTTCAGGGTTGTCGGCTTTTGATTAATGCAAAGTTGCTAGGATATTGCTATGAGGCAGTTTGATATTGGATCATCGACTTTTGATTTCAACCCCCAAAATATGGATTTTATATTTCCTTTGTGGAGCATCTTGACCCTTTTCCAGTTATACTTGTTCGACATGCTGAGGAAATGAGTGACAACCAAAGCACAATACAAGTATAATGACCCTCTGTGCTACTAAACTGAAGCACAAAAGCTATCTCTGCAACAATTAACTTCATTGTAAGCTTTCTAAAATAGAGGTTGGCGAAAAAAGAAAGACGATGTTGTGCATCAAGCGCAAAAGCGTCAGAATTCAATGGTGTTGCTATTGAAATGAAACTCTGAGCCGTATTCTTCCTGACTGACCGAAACATGGGAGGATTAGCAAACTTTCAACTGAAATATGTCAAGTCCTTGTCCCCGGTTTCACACCATACACATATTGCTGGTCTACCTGTGCATAAGCACGGAGTTTTGTTGTCTATTGCTTGAAAAGCTAGACAATGGAAAATTCATAGTGAAAAAATATGATGTCAATTTTTACAGGGGCTCATGTTTACGCTTGACATTGACAATGGCCTCCATCTGTGCGCTGTTGTTAGGATAAAAAAATGGACAAAATACCTCATGTTTACGCTTGACATTGACAATGGCCTCCATCAATGCGCTGTTGTTAGGATCGAAAAAGGGACAACATACCTAATCTTTTCGCCAAAAAAGATGTACTTATACGGATCTGGTTATTTTAAGGGAAGTAGACATTTTTAATTCTATTAAGTTGACCTTTAGTAGCATGAGAATGGCCAACGTGAAAGACTAATGTCAAAGCTCGTGCTTAAGCCTATAGGAAACAAGGGTTCTGTCCAAAATGTCAAAACCTTAGGTGTTAAGCAGAGATCATGCGTAGGAATTCGTGCGTTGTTCTGGTTTTATTGGTTTGTTGTGGCGGAAGTCAAGAATTCAGATGCTTAAGTGTTAAGTTAAAGAATGGAAAAGTCAAGAATCTTGAGCTATGATTAACGCAAGGATATCATCTACTTGATCTTCAACAACATTACCTTCCATTTTCTTCTACTTCAAAAAAAGAAAAGAAAAAAAGATAGACATCAACATCGTGTATGCGGCACACTACTCTGCAGCACTCGTTCCCATCACCCTCTCCGTTGCCTTTTCTCTCCTCCTACTGAAAACCTTCACTGGCAAGTCCCTCCAGAGTTCTAAGTATCCGCCTGTTCACGGGACAGTTTCAGTCAACTCATCTACTTCAACCAGCTCTACGACTAACTAACTGGAGACATGAGGAGATCTCCAACATTCCGGCTCCTCACGCTGGAACACAGTGAGATTTACATGGCCGATCTAAGGAATGTCGAGCACATACTAAAGACCAACTTCGGTAAGCACATGTAGGGAAAGTTTAACATAAATATTAGCCTGTGAGAGGCTAAAAAGCTGATATGTCCCTAGGACTAAGATGGTTTTCAAGCTCATCTGTTTTTCAGCCATCCAGAACTTTATGATATCATCGACTAACCACTCTGATAATGGCCATCCAGAACTGAGATGGCTTTAGCTGAGCCGGACCAATTCATGCTCACGCATCAAATTGACAATAGGCTCCATCCATGCGCTGTTGATAGCATTGAAAAATGGATAACCTACCTAAAATTTTGCCGAAGATATGTACTTGTATGAATTCCGGTCATTTTGGGGAACCAGACATTTGTACTTCTATAAAAGTGACATCTGGTAGCATGAGAATGGCCAACATAAAAGAATATTGGGAAGCTTGTGCTTAAGCCTATCAGAAGCCAGTTGATCCTGTTAAAATCACCGGGCTGTGTGTGGTTCTGTCTAAAGTGTCTATCATAATGAAGCTCTATTATCTAGAAATATCATTAGAAGATTTCACCACTCAGTTAATTCTGAACAGTAAACTATTAAATCTGCCATCTTTCTCATTCTTTTCACTAGAATAGCAAGAAACCTTGTTTTATAAAATTCATGTGCCGCATGGAAACCGCCAATTATCAGGTTTAATTGGTTTAGTTTAGTTGCTTAACACATGACTCAAGGAACTCTTGAAAATTTGAGTAGAACTCTCTTGTTTGGCCGTTTCTGCTTGGACCAATTCCAAAACGTAATTAGAACGCATATAGCTTTTATGAACAAGACGACTTTGTCTCTCATCTGATCCATCAAGCACTCAGAACCAAAACTTGCACGTATCAATTCCTACGCATAATCCCGGCTAAACACCTATGTACATCTCAATCACAAACATTAACTTACTCTTCCTTCCACAATATTAAAATCTGTAAATGCTAAGTAAGCAAATGAAAAAAGTTGAGTTTTGAGACATATATCAACGCAAAGATATTATCTACTTGACCTTCATAGTCATTACCTTCCACTTCTTCACAAAAGAGATGGACATCAGCATCGTGTCTGCGGTGCTCTACTCTGTGGCACTTGTTCCAATTGCTCTCTCTGTTGCCTTTGTTCTCCTTCTCCTGAAAACCTTCACCGGCAAGTCCCTTCGAAGCTCTAAGTATCCCCCGGTTCATGGGACGGTCTTCAGTCAACTGTTCTACTTCAACCGGCTCTATGACTACCAAACCGGAGTTGCAAAGAGAACTACGACATTCCGGATCCTTGCACCAGACCAGAGTGAGATTTACACGGCCGATCCAAGGAACGTTGAGCACATATTGAAGACCAACTTCGAGAAGTACATGAAGGGAGAGTATAACAAAGATATAGTTAAGGATTTGTTTGGGGAGGGTATTTTCGCAGTGGATGGAGAGAAGTGGAAGAAGCAGAGGAAGGTTGCGAGCTTTGAGTTTGCAACAAGGGTGCTCAGAGATTTTAGCTGTTGTGTGTTCAGAAAGAATTCTGCGAAGCTGGTCAAGGTTGTGGAGGAGTTATCGGCTGCTTCTGAGGGATTTGATATGCAAGTAAGTAGCTTCAATGTTAGAAGGAAAACTTCACAAGGATCAAAACCACTCTGAAAAAAAGATAAATTGCATTGAATCGAACATAAAGACTGCATATTTACAATAGAATATCGAAATATACCAAAGTTGATCTTCCGGATTTGATAGATAGTGTAACTTTGAAAAATGATTGAATATGTATGCAATCTAAAAGAGTACTAGAAATAGCTAGTCTTGAAAAGCAACCTAGGAGAGACAAAAACCGCTGTGATCACTCAAAGAGAGTAGCGACCATCTTGTGGTAGTTATCAGTCAGTCTCCACCCAAACAATTTGAGAGAGAGAGAGAGAGAGAGAGAGAGCAACGTAAGAGTAGAAGAAAGAACATTTCCTGATGATGGACTTTTGAATAAAAGAGAAGGCGACAGAACATTGAACATTATTTTGTTCATCATCTTGTTTTACATCATGTCTGTAGGATATATTGATGAGATGCACCTTGGATTCCATCTTTAAAGTTGGATTTGGTGTGGAACTGAATTGCTTGGAAGGATCAAACAAAGAGGGGAGAGCCTTCATGAAAGCTTTTGATGAGGCAAGTGCACTAATCTACTGGCGATATGCTGATCCCTCTTGGAAGCTCAAAAGACTTCTCAAAATTGGATCAGAAGCTCGTCTTAGAAAAAACATTAAACTCATCGACAATTTTGTGCATCAACTTATCAGAACCAAGAGGAATCAACTCCCAGCGCAGCGAGAATGCGTTAGTATATTCTTTTCTTTTTCCTTTAGAGAGAACTTGGTGTATGTATAGCCATCTGAAGTTTACGCTCTTCCTTTGTCAATCCACAACTCAAATTTTGAAGAGGCAGTATGGCATGTGATGTTGGGGAAGATTTTAGTAACAAGAACTTTGGAAGAATTCTGCAGAAGCATAAGTACAGTTAGTTCTCGGCGGAGGAATTCTGGCTAGAAAAACTTATGGTGCCATCTAAAAATTGTTTTCATCAAAGAGCCGTACTATTTTGCAGGTTTTTTCTTTGGCAATTCCTCTGACTGGTTTTTCCTTTTCCCTTTTTTCCTACAAGAATGACAAGGAGGACATTCTCTCGAGATTTTTGCTTGAGAGCGAGAAAGATCCAGAGACTATGAATGATAAGTACTTGAGGGATATAATTCTGAATTTCATGATTGCCGGGAAAGATACTAGCGCAAGTACCTTATCATGGTTCCTCTACATGCTCTGCAAACACCCCCTAGTGCAGCACAAGATTGTGGACGAAATAAAGGATGTGATTGGAGATCAAGCAAGTGAAGCTAACCCTGATTATTTCGTGGAAAGAATAACAGATCCGGTGCTCGACCGAATGCACTATCTTCATGCCACTCTCACAGAGACTTTGAGGCTGTATCCTGCAGTGCCCCTGGTAATATTCTGTTCACTTGTAAGAACTAAAGTTCAAATCTCTTACCTATCACAAAAAAGGACTAAAAAAGTTGAAAACTGAGCTTTAGATATTATGAGCTCATATCATTAGATAAGCAGAACTTGGAGCTTGGAGAGAGCTAATCAAAGTGGGTCTGAGTAAATCGCCATTGGCATTGCACATGAAAAATCTAGAACATCACAATTGTCCTGACTTTTTGAAGCTACAATGCATCATCGAAGTGTATTTTTGACAGACTGAAAGTTGAAGCTAAGTGCACGTTCAGAATCCTTTCATTTGCATTACACAACTATACAGGTCATATTTTTCCATCACAGATCAAAAGCTATCTTTTCGTTCATCTCTAAATTCATGAACAAATACCACTACTACCATTCTGACTCCGATACGATCATGCAACTAGTCCTTTAAGTCGTATTTAAATGTAAAACGCCATGCAAAAGAGTTGATTTTCTTCTGAACAGAACATGATGAGTAACAATGCGGAGGCGATAAATCCATCAAATTAGCAAGTACAAATCAGGCACAAGCCAAAGAGACCATGCTTGAGCAGATTTGGTTTTTGTATCAATAAGCGCTAACTTTGATCTTGTATACTTCTGTTGCACAACAGGATGGAAGATGTGCTGAGACAGATGATGTTCTCCCAGATGGCTTCCATGTGAAAAAAGCGGATGGCGTATATTACTTGGCTTACTCAATGGCAAGAATGCATAACCTCTGGGGAGAAGATGCCGAGGATTTCAAACCTGAAAGATGGTTGAAGGATGGAATTTTCCAAATCGAATCACCTTTCAAATATGTTGCATTCCACGTCAGTTTCTCCATCCTAGGTCCTCATGAATTGAACATTCGAAGCATGTGTACATATTCCAAATGTCTTCAGTGACACTTTTGCTTTCCTTTTTGCAGGCTGGTCCTAGGATCTGCCTCGGGAAGGATTTTGCTTATCGCCAGATGAAAATAGTTTCAATTGCTCTCCTTCACTTCTTCCGTTTCAGATTAGCTGATGAAACTAGACCTGTAACCTACAAGGTCATGTTCACCCTTCACGTCAACAATGGCTTACATCTTCGTGCTGTTCCCAGATTGGCTACATGAGAGCTGAACGATCATTGAGTATGGTCCATCACCACATATGGATTTCTAATGTTAAATGCTAGTGGTTTTCACTGATAAGTAAGCATGTGCACTGCAAGATCTTACTATTGCATTTAGATGTTGGAATATTAAGGTGTTTCGTGTATATTCGATAAATATTTTGTATGTTAGGAGTTCGTCAGGCTTTGTGACAATGCTAATAAAATCTTATTCTCATAAAGCCTCTGACAGGCTGACAAGCTAATATGTCCCTATAACTGAGATGATTTCCGAGGGTCAGCTCATAATCAGCCATCCAGCAGTTCATAATATCATTGACATACTTATCTGATAATCAGCTGATAGGCTTTGGCTGAGCCGGAGCTATTCATGTTCACGCTTCAAGTTGACAATGGCCTCTTTCTATGTGCCATTGCTAGGATCAATGATTGGATAAGTGTGCAATCTAACAAGTATTTGAATGGCTAGTCCTGAAGAGAAACTTCAGTTAGATGACAACCTTTGTGGTCACTCGACAGTAGCAGTGATTATCACGTTGTAGTCGGCAGTCCTCCTCAGCCTCCACCCAAACAATTTGAGAGAGAGAGAGAGAGAGAGAGAGAGAGAGAGAGAGGGATGGCAACCATAACAGTAGAAGAAAGAACATTTCCTAATAATGGTCTTTAGAATAAAAAAAAGATGGTAACAGATTATTGTACAATTCTTTGCTCATCGTGTTGTCTTAAATCGTGTCTGAAGGATATATTGATGAGATGCACTTTAAATTCCATCTTCAAAGTTGAATTTGGTGTGGAATTGAATTGCTTGGAAGGATCAAGCAAAGAGGGAAGAGCCTTCATCAAAGCTTTTGATGAGGAGAATGCACTAACCTACTGGCGATGTATCGATCCCTCTTGGGAGCTCAAAAGACTTCTCAACATCAGTTCAGAAGCTCGTCTTAGGAGTAACATTAAACTCATTGACAATTTCGTGCATCAACTTATCAGAACCGAAAAGAATCAACTCATAGGGCAGCGAGAACATGTGAGTACTTTTTTCCATTTCTATTAGCGAGCGTGTGAGTACTTATTGTAAATTTAGCTATTCCGTTTGTTGAGTTTACGCACTTCTTTTGTCAAGCCGCCACTCAAATTTGGAAGAGCCATTATGGCATGTGATGCTACGGAAGATTTTAAAAACATGAACTTATTCTGCAGAAGGTCAAGTACAGTTAGTTTTCAGAGGAAGAATTCTGGATAGAAAAACTCGTGGCACCATCTAATTTATCACAAAGTTGTCCTATCTTCCAGGTTTTTTCTTTCGCAATTCCTCTGACTGGTTTTTTATTTTCCCTTTTTTACTACAAGAATGACAAGGAGGACATTCTCTCACAATTTTTGCTCAAGAGCGAGAAAGATCCCGAGATTATGAATGATAGGTACTCAAGGGACATAATTCTGAATTTTAAGATCACCAGAAAAGATACTAGTGCAAATACCTTATCAAGGTTCCTCTACATGCTCTGCAAACACCCTCTAGTGCCAAAAATTGTCGACGAAATAAAGGAAGTGATTGGAGATCAAGCAAGTGAAGCTAACCCTGATTTTTTCGTGGAAAGAATAACTGATCCGGCGCTCAATTGAATGCACTATCTTCATGCCACACTCACAGAGACTTTAAGGCTGTTTCTTGCAGTCCTGCTGGTAATCTTTAGTTCACTTGTTAGAATTAAAGTTCAAACCTCTAATCACAGAAAAAGAAAACAAAAAAGTTCAAATTGAGCTTGAGATATTATGAACTCAAATCAATACATCAGCAGAACGTTAGAGTTTGGAGAGAGCTAATCGCAGCGCGTCTGAGTAAATTACTACTGGCGATGCATGACAAAAATCTAAGACATACAATTATCCTGACTTTCAGAGGCTATGATGCATCATCGCAGTGTATTTATGACAGACTAAAAATTTTAGTTAAGTGCATGTTCGGGAATCCTATTGTTTGCTTTAAACAACTATACAGGTCACGTTTTTCCCTCAGATCAAATGCTAGCTTTTCATTCATCTTTAAATTCTGGAACAAATTCTAGTGCTACTCTTCTGACTGCATTATGATCATGCAACTAGTCCTTAATTTGTATTCAAATGTAAAATGCCACACAAAAGAGTCGATATTCTTTTGAACCGGAGATGATCAGTAACAATCAAATCCATCAGATTGGCAAGTACAAATCAAGCACAAGCCAAAGAGAACATGCATTTAACAAGTTTCGGCTTCTGTATCAGTACATGCAAACTTTAATCTTTTGCACTTCTGCAGAACGGGATGGAAGATGTGCTGAGATAAATGATGTTCTCCCAAATGGCTTCCACGTGAAAATGGGGATGACATTAATTACTTGGCTTACTCAATGGCAAGAATCCATAACATTTGGGGAGAAGATGCCAAGGATCTCAAACCTGAAAGATGGTTAAAGGATGGAATTTTCCAGAAAGAGTCGCCTTTTAAATTTGTTGCATTCCATGTTCGTTTCTCCATCCCAAGGCCTTGGAAATTGAATATTCAAAGCATGTGTATATGTTCCAAGCATTTTCAGTGACATCCTTACTTTTGTATTTGCGGGCTGGTCCTAGTATCTACCTTGGGAAGGATTTCGCTTATCACCAGATGAAAATAATTTCAATAGCTCTCCTTCGCTTCTTCTGTCTCAGATTAGCTGGTGAAACTAGACCTGACCTACAAGGTCATGTTCACCCTTCATATCAACAATAACTTACATCATCGTGCTTCTCCCAGATTGGTTACAAAAAACCAGGACTGAGTATGCTTCATCATGACATATGGATTTCTAATTTTGGATGCCAGTGGTTTTACTGGTAAGCAAGCATGTACACTACAAGATCTTACTATTGCAGGTAACGGTAGGAATATTAAGGTGTTCTGCTTAAATTCCGTAAATAATTTGAAGTTATTATTTCATCAGGCTCTGTGACAATACTAATAAAATCTTTTTCTCATAAAGCCTCCGAGAGGCTGACAAGCTGATATGTCCCTAGAACTGAGATGGTTTTCAAGCTCATCTAATTATCAACCATTCAGAACTTTATGATTTCATTGACATACCACTCTGATAATCAGCTGATTGGCTTTGGCTGAGCCAAACCAATTCATGCGCTGTTGATAGGATTGAAAAATGGATAACCTACCTAATATTTTTGTTGAAAAGCATGTACTTGTATGCATTCTGTCATTTGGGAGAACCGGACATATGTAATTCTATAAAAGTGACCATTGGTAGCATGAGAATGGGCAACATAAAATAATAACGTGAAGCTTCTGCTCGAGCACAGAAGCAAGTTGATCCTATCAATATCACTGGACTGTGTATGGTTCCGTCTATAATGTCTGTCATAATGAACCTTCCTTAACTAGAACTATCATTAGAAGATTTGACCACTCAGTTAATTGTGAACCATAGACTATCAAATTCTGCCATCTTTCTCATTCTTTTCACTAGAATAGCGACAAAGCTCGTTATATTATATTCATGGGACACATATGAACCACCAATTATCAGGTTCAATCGGTTTAGTTTAGTTGCTTAACACATGAATCTAGAAACTCTTCAATTTGAGTAGAACTCTATCTTGCTGGGAGAGTTCTACTTAGACCAATTCCAAAACGTAATAAGATGCATATAACTTTTATGTCTAGTTAATTTTCCATAATAATGATAAATGAAGCTTCCAACCTCCATCATGAACAACATGGCTTGTCTCTCATCGCATCCATCAATCACTTAGAACCAAAAGAGGAACAAGCCATCTGACTTCCCAACAACAAACAGAAGAAACCAGAACATGCACATCAATTCCTAAGCAGAATCTCTGCTTAGCACCTAAGCACTTCTCAATCACAATCATTAATCTAAATCTTCCTTCCGCCTCATAATACTCTAAAGTGCTAAGTAAAACAAATGGAAAAGTCAGGAGTCTTGAGACATAAATCAATGCAAGGATATCATCTACTTGATCTTCGTAGCCATTATCTTCCATATTCTTCACAAAAAAACATGGACAGCAACATTGTGTCTGCCATGCTCCACTCCATGGCACTCGTTCCAGTCACTCTCTCCATCGCCTTTGCGCTCCTCCTCTTGAAAACCTTTACCGGCAAGTCCCTCCAAAGCTCTGAGTATCCACCCATTCACAGTAGCGTCTTTGGTCTAATAGTCTACTTCAACTGGCTTTACGACTACCAAACTGGAGTTGTGAGGAAATCTCCGATGTTCCGGCTCCTCACGCCGGACAAGAGTGAGATTTACACGGTCGATCCCAGGAACATCGAGCACATACTGAAGACCAAGTTTGAGGAGTACACCAAGGGAGAGCATAACATAGATATAGTCAAGGACTTGTTTGGGGAGGGGATTTTCGCAGTGGATGGAGACAAATGGAAGAAGCAGAGGAAGGTCGCGAGCTTCAAGTTTGCAACAAGGGTGCTCAGAGATTTTAGTGATACGTGTTCAGAAAGAATTCTGCAAAGCTGGCCAAGGTCATGGAGCAGTTATCGGCTGCTTCTGAGGGATTCAATATGCAAGTGAGTATTTTCTATATTTGAAGGAGAACTCCGCAAGAATCAAAACCACTGTGAAAGAAAGATAACTTGAATGGAATCGAACATAAAGACTACTTATTGGCAATAGAATATCAAAACATACAAAGTTGATCTTCCGGATTTGATAGATAGTGTTATTTTGTCTGAAAAAAATTATTGGATAAGTATGCAATCTAAAGAGTAGAGCGAGAGATGGCAACATAACAGTAGTAGGAAAAACATTTCCTGACAATGGTCTTTAGAATAAAAGAGAACGAAACAGAACATTGTACATTTGTTTGCTCATCGTATTGTCTTACATCGTCATGTCTGTAGGATATATTGATGAGATGCACTTTGGATTCCATCTTCAAAGTTGGATTTGGTGTAAAATTGAATTGCTTGGAAGGATCAAGCAAAGAGGGAACAGCCTTCATGAGAGCTTTTGATGAGGCACATGCACTAATCTACCAGCGATATGTAGATCCCTCTTGGAAGCTCAAATGACTTCTCAAAATCAGATCAGAAGCTCGCCTTAGAAATAACATTAAACTCATCGACAATTTCGTGCACCAACTTATTAAAACCAAGAGGATTCAACTCCCAGTACAGCGAAAACGTGTGAGTACATTTTTTTTTTTTTTGTTAGAGAGTTCTTACTGTACGTATAGCCATCCGATTTTTTAAGTTGCCACTCTTCTTTTGTCAAGCCAAAACTCAAATTCGGAAGAGGCAGTATGGCATGTAGTTGTGGAAGATTTGAAAAACAAGAACTATGGAAGAATTCTGTAGAAGCTCAAGTACATTTAGTTTTCAGAGGAGGCATTCTGGCTAGAAAAATTTGTGGCACCAACTAAAGATTGTTTTCATCACAGTGCCATAATATTTTGTGGGTTTTCTCTTTGGCAATTCCTCTGACTGATCTTTTTTTTTTCCCTTTTTTTCCTACAAGAATGACAAGGCGGACATTCTCTCAAGATTTTTGCTCGAGAGCAAGAAAGAGCCTGAGAATATCAATGATAAGTACTTGAGGAATATAATTCTGAATTTCATGATTGCCGGGAAAGATACTAGTGCAAATACCTTATCATGGTTCTTCTACATGCTATGCAAACACCTCCAGTGCAGCAAAAGATTGTCGATGAAATAAAGGAAGTGATTGGAGATCAAGTAAGTGAAGCTAACCCTGACTGTTTCGTGGACAGAATAACTGATCCAGTGCTTGACTGAATGCACTATCTTCATGCCACACTCACTGAGACTTTGAGGCTGTATCCTGCAGTCCCTGTGGTAATCTTCTGTTCACTTGTAAGAATTAAAGTTCAAATCTCTAACCTATCACAAAACAAGGAAAAAAAAAGGGGAGTGTAAAACTGAGCTTGAGATATTGAACTCGTATCAACAGATAAGCAGAACTTGGAACTTGAAAACAGCTAATCACAAGGGCTCTGAGTAAATTGCCATTGGTCTTGCACAGTAAAAATCTAAAATATCACAATTGTCCTGACTTGTAGAAGCTACAATGCGTTATCGAAGTGTATTTTTAAGAGACTAAAAGACATAGTTAAATGCATGTTTGGGAATCCTTTCATTTGCAGTACACAACTACAGAGGTCACATTTTTCCATCACAGATCAAATGCTAGCTTTTCATTCATCTCTAAATTCATGAAGAAAAACTACTGCTACCGTTCTGACTGCATCATGATTGTGCAAATAGTCCTTAAGTTGAATTAATATGTAGAAAGCCACGCAAAAAAGTTGATTTTTTTCTGAACAAAACATGATCAGTAACAATTCGGAGGCGATAAATCCATCAGATTGGCAATTACAAATCAAGCACACACCAAAGAGACCATGCATTTAACAAGATTTGACTTCTGTATCAATAATTGCTAACTTTGATCTTGCATACATCCGTTGCACTGCAGGATGGAAGATGTGCTGAGGCAGATGATGTTCTCCCAGATGGCTTCCAAGTCATAAAAGGGGACGGCATATATTACTTGGCTTACGAGATGGCAAGAATGCATAACATCTGGGGAGAAGATGCCGACGATTTCAAACCTGAAAGATGGTTGAAGGATGGAATTTTCCAAAATGAATCTCCTTTCAAATTTGTTGCATTCCATGTTCGTTTTTCCATCCTAAGTCCTCCTGAATTGAGTATTTGAAGCGTGTATAAATATTCCAAGCATCTTCAGTGACATCCTTACTTTTGTATTTGCAGGCTGGTCCTAGAATCTGCCTCAGTAAGGATTTCGCCTATCACCAGTTGAAAATAGTTTCAATAGCTCTCCTTCACTTCTTCCGTTTTAGATTAGCTAATGAAACTATACCTGTAACCTAAAATGTCACGTTCACCCTTCACATCGACAATGGCTTACATCTTTGTGCTGTTCCCACATTGGCTACATAAGAGTGGGACTATCATTGAGTATGGTCCCCCACAACATATGGATTTCTAATGTCGGATGCTAGTGGTTTTCACTAATAAGTAAGCATGTGTGCTGCAAGATCTTACCGTTGCATGTAAATGCTGGAATGGTAAAGTGATGCTTACTTGAATTCTGTACATTATTTGACATTATAAATTTGTCAGGCTTTGCGACAATGCTATTATTATCTTGTTCTCATAAAGCCTCTGAGAGGCTAACAAGCTGATATGTCCCTAGAACTGAAATGGTTTTCAAGCTCATCCAACATTCAGCAATCCCAACTTCATGATGTCATTGACATATCAATATGATAATCGGCTGATTGACTTCGGTTGAGCTGGACTTATTCATAATTCTATATACCAAGAACAAGTTTTCCTCTCATGTAAAGCACTTACTTAAATGTCTAAACTATTACAAAAATAAGGGAAAGAAGAATGATTCTCCTCCTGCCATAAAAGAAATGAGATGTCCTACAACAAAAAATAGATATCTCAAAACTAACACTACAATACTCATATAGGTAAAATACAGAATACCATCAAATATTGGCCTAAAACATGTGGCCAAAATTTGTTTGAAAGAAGGTCACCATGAAAATGATAATGAAGAACCTAACGTTGAAGGAAGTAGGCCGGCGCGCCTAGCTGGCCATCCTTGGCAATTTCTGTACAATAGCCTGTAAACGAAGTCTCCGTTGTGATGCATTTTGCAGGATATGCAATGCCCTCACCCAAGACAAAATGAAAAGAATCAAATGGGCAAGTGGGAATGAAACAACTATTTTCAAAATCTGCAGCATTAGTTAATTGGCCAGCGAAACATAGAACACTACTTCAGGGATTACAGCCAATTTGGACGGATCTTCAACAACCTCTCTAAATGTGACCTTCTCATGTCCAGGAAATTCCATGCCGTCCTTATCATTGGCCTTCTCGCGTTTCTTATTTCTTGATTCTCTATACCTGAATAGACAAATATAGCATTGTACTCAAATAGACAGTCTGAATGGTCTATGCAAAGAAAAGCTTCTTGGAACTACCATGATTCCCTAGCAAAAGCGGCAAGTCTGATATGAGCCTACTGGCTCTTGCATATTTGACTTTTGATTTCATATGTGACATATTCACTAGTTGCACAGGCCAGGTTCAACAGGTATAGATAGTCACTCAATGCAGATTTCGCAGAACTCCCAGCAAAGAGACTGCTATTTTGGGCCAGACTTAGGATCTCGCACAAATGACATCAAAAGACTATTATCTGTTTTCAGTTCTCAAAAATCATTCTTATTTTTAGATTGGAAATCTGCGCCTAAAGCAACAGTAATTGATTCTTACATACCCCTTTTCTATGTAACTACTTTCATACTTAAAGAGCTCTAACCATCATCCCTAAACTGTATGAGAATCACCCAATGGCCAGTGCCATGCGAAACGACCTCTTTCTGTGTTATATGTTGACGAGTTCTAGTGCCGATACATTGATTCACTGAACCTTGTGTCGCTCTAGAAATCACTCTGTTCCTCCAACTCAAGAAAAAGATTAATTTTCCCTATGACAATATTGCTTCAGACATTACAAGAATGGATTCCCCCACATATCCGCCCCCAGAAGAAGCAGAATGACCCTCTGCTGGTACGAGCCACATTTCATCACGTTCATCTTTATTCAATCCCAAGATCCCTATGAAAGACGAAATCTCTTCTACCGGCAACGAACTCGAGTGTATCCTACCATCATCACTGGCTTAAAAAGGGTATCGACAAGACATGGAAACTGAAATCTAGGTGCCATCAATAATGGAAAAACAGAAAGCAACACGCGGAGGTTGAGAGGAAGTGAGGGAGACGAGAAGCTCGGAAGGCAAAGCGTCGGACCTGGGAGGGATCGGGTGGAGAAGGGAGGGCGGTGCTTCCACCACCGCGAGCCACACTGTAATTCTTCTCTCTCCGCCTCTCTCTCTCTCTCTCTCTCCCTCCCTCCCTGCCCTGCTCTGCTCTGCTCTGCTGCAGGGGATGACTGTCGACGAAGAACCAGAACTACTCGTTTGTGGGGAGAGAAAATTGGTTGTTGGTCCCGTGATTTGCGTGTAATTCTATTGATAGTCCCTACTGTTTCATTTTATATTAAAGCTAGCCTTGAACTTCTAATCGCTTTCAATTGCACCCCTCGGTCAGTTTTGGTGGCCCTTTTGGGCACTTAGAAGGGGGGAAGAAAAGGTGAGCAACAAAGTTTGTTTTATAATATTCATGTGCCACTTAGGAACCACCGTACCTTGGTTTATTGCAAATGATTTTTTTTTCCTTTAATAATTTATTAAACCAAAGATTATCTCCCTTGACTTCCATCTCATGCCTATAATATTTATTATTATATTACTATCTCGACATGTCCAACTAAAATCAAATAAAAATACATTCGAATGAAATGATCTTCATAATTTCCATTCATCCGATCTTGAATCTCGAGCAAAATGATGTGTAAAAGAATACTATTTATCACTCATTGAAATGATACTGGCTTTTGTGCGGTTCAAGTTTTCCTACCTAGAAATAAAATACATTCTTGTATGATCTTGACTATAGTAGGCATGATAGGGGAGGGAAAAACAAGGAAAATAACCATATTATGTCATTTAATTGGTTTAGTCTAACAATATAGCTCCATTTGTTTCACGAAAAATTAATAATTTTTAAAAAAATTAATCACTTGTCTCGCTTGAAATAATTAGTCAAAGAAAAATGTTTTCATTATCGATAATATTGTATGACTAAACATTTTCCTAGACGAAAGAAGCCATCATTTTTAGGAAAATGTTTTTCATATTATTTAATTTACGCGAAACGAACGGATGCAATTACAATGTGTATAGTTTTACACACAGTAAATTTTCCATGACAAAAAAGAAAAGAAATTCAGGTTTTTTTTTTTTTTAAGACACAAAGAAATTCAGGGTTTGTATTTATATACTTTGTTTAAGATAAACGAAGCTTGGAGCTTCACCACCAAGAGTGGCAGGCCATCTGAGTGCTTGACTTCCCCCACAACAAACAGATAAGACCAGAACATGCACATCAATTCCTACATTAATATGTTCTAAAATGCTAAGTGACACAAATGGACAAAGTCAAAGAGCCTCGATCCATAAATCAACGCAAGGACATCATCATCTGCTTTGATCTTCATCCTCGTTACCTTCCAGCTTCTTTACCAGAAAAGAAAGAAGAAAATGGGCATCGACATCGTGTCGACGGTGCTCTACTCAGCGGCACTCGTTCCCGTCGCTCTCTCCATCGCCTTCGCTCTCCTCCTCCTGAAAACCTTCACTGGAAAGTCCCTCCGGAGCTCTAAGTATCCGCCCGTTCGCGGGACGGTCTTCGGTCAACTCGTCTACTTCAACCGGCTCTACGACTACCTGACCGGAGTCGCGAGGAGATATCCGACGTTCCGGCTCCTTGCGCCGTACCAGAGTGAGATTTACACAACCGATCCAAGGAATGTCGAGCACATATTGAAGACCAACTTCGATAAGTACACGAAGGGAAAGTATGACATAGATATAATGAAGGATTTGTTCGGGGAGGGGATTTTCGTGGTGGATGGAGAGAAGTGGAAGAAGCAGAGGAAGGTTGCGAGCTTTGAGTTTGCGACGAGGGTGCTCAGAGATTTTAGCTGTTGCGTGTTCAGGAAGAATGCTGCGAAGCTGATCAAGGTCGTGGAGGAGCTATCGGCTGCTTCAAAGGGATTCGATATGCAAGTAAGTAGTTTCAATTTTCGAATGGCAAGAACTCCATGATGATCAAAACCACTCTGAAAGAAACATAAGGTGGATGGAATCGAACATAAAGACTGCATATTTCTGATAGAATATCGAAATATACTGAAATTGGTCATCCGGATTTGATAGATATGTAGCTTTGTCTGAAGATGATTGCATATGTATGCAATCTAAAGAGGATCAGATATAGCTAGTCTTGAAGAGAAACCTAGGATTAGACGAAAACTGTTGGGGTCACCCGACAATAGGAGCGACCATCGCGTGGTAGTCACCAGTCCTCCTCGGCCTCCACCCAAACAATTTGAGAGAGAGAGAGAGAGAGAGAGAGAGAGAGATGGCAACCATAACAGTAGAAGAAAGGACATTTCTTGATAATTGTCTTCACAGTAGAAAAGAAGGTAACAGGACACTGTCCATCATTATTGTCTTAAATCCTGTCTGTAGGATATACTGATGAGGTGCACTTTGGATTCCATCTTCAAAGTTGGATTCGGTGTGGAATTGAATTGCTTGGAAGGATCAAGCAAAGAGGGAAGAGCCTTCATGAAAGCTTTTGATGAGGCGAATGCACTAACCTACTGGCGATATATCGATCCCTCTTGGGAACTCAAAAGACTTCTCAACATCGGTTCAGAAGCTCGTCTTAGGAATAACATTAAACTCATCGACAATTTCGTGCATCAACTTATCAAGATCAAAAGGAATCAGCTTGCAGCGCAGCGAGAACAGGTGAGTACTTTTTTAAATTTTACTAGTAAATGTGTAAATTGGAAGTACTTAGTGTGAGTTTAGCTGTTCAATTTTTTGAAGTTCACGCTCTTCTTTTGTCAAGCCACTATTCAAATTAGGAAGAGGCATTATGGCATGTGATGTTGCGGAAGATTTTAATAACAAGAACACTGAAAGAATTCTCTAGAAGCTCAAGAACTATTTTCAGAGGAAGAATTCTGAATAGAAAAACTTGTGGCAACATCTAAAGATTGTCTTCAAGACAGTCATACTACTTTCCATAGGATTTTTCTCTGGCAATTCCCCTGGCTGATGTTTTCTTTTCCTATCTTTTTCCTACAAGAATGACAAGGAGGATATTCTCTCGAGATTTTTGCTTGAGTGCGAGAAAGATCCCAAGAATATGAACGAGAAGTACTTGAGGGATATAATTCTGAATTTCATGATTGCGGGAAAAGATACTAGTGCAAATACCTTATCATGGTTCCTCTACATGCTCTGTAAAAACCCCCTGGTGCAGCAAAAGATTGTCAACGAAATAAAGGAAGTGACTGGAGATCAGGCAAGTGAAGCTAACCCAGATGAATTCGTGGAAAGAATTACTGATCCGGTGCTTGGCCGAATGCACTACCTTCATGCCACACTCACAGAGACTTTGAGGCTCTATCCTGCAGTCCCGCTGGTAATTTACTGTTCACTTGTACGAATTGGAGTTCAAACCCCTGACTGATCACAGAAAAAGAAAACAAAAAGTTCAAAATTAACTTGAGATATTATGAACTCAAATCAATTCATCAGCAGAACATTAGAGCTTGGAGAGAGCCAATCATAATGGGTCTGAGTTAATTGCCATGGGAGTGGCACCACAAGACATCACATTTTTCCTGACTTTAGAAGCTACGATGCATCATCCAAGTGTATCTATGATAGCTTAAGTGCATGCCCAGGAATCCTTTCATTTCCATTAATCAACTATACAGGTCACATTTTTTCATCAAAAATCAGATGCTAGCTTTTCATTTTTCTCTAAATTCTTGAACAGATACTAGTGCTACCCCGACTGCATTGCGATCTTGCAACTAGTCCTTAATTCGTATTCAAATGTCAAATGCCATGCCAAAGAGTCAATATTCTTCTGAACAAAACAAGATCAGCAATCCAGCAGATGCTAGAAATCCCATCAGATTGGCAATTACAAAGCAAGCACAAGCCAAAGAGAACACACATTTAACAAGCTTTGGCTTTTGTACCAATAAATGCTAACTTTGATCTTTCACACTTCTGCACAACAGGATGGAAGATGTGCTAAGACAGATGATGTTCTCCCAGATGGCTTCCACGTGAAAAAGGGGGACAACGTTAATTACTTGGCTTACTCAATGGGAAGAATGCATAACATCTGGGGAGAAGATGCCGAGGATTTCAAACCTGAAAGATGGTTGAAGGATGGAATTTTCCAAAATGAATCACCTTTCAAATTTGTTGCATTCCATGTTCGTTTCTTTGTCCTAAGTCCTCGTGAATTGAATATCCAGAGTGTGTGTACATATTCCAAGCATTTCCAGTGACACTCCTACTTTCTTATTTGCAGGCTGGTCCTAGGATCTGCCTCGGGAAGGATTTCGCTTACCGCCAGATGAAAATAGTTTCAATAGCTCTCCTTCGATTCTTCCGTTTCAGATTAGTTGATGAAACTAGACCTGTAACCTACAAGGTCATGTTCACCCTTCACATCAACAATGGCTTAACTCTTCATGCTGTTCCCAGATTGGCTAAATAAGGGCTGGACTATCGTTGAGTATGGTCCATCGCGACATATGGATTTATAATGTTGGATGCTAGCAGTTTCCACTGATAAGTAAGCATGCGCATCGCATCATCTTACTATTGCATTTAATGATTGGAACATTGAGATGTTTTGCTTATATTCCATATGTAATATAAGTTCGTCTGGCTTTGTGACAATGCCAATAAAATCTTATTTTCGTAAAGCCTCTGAGGGGCTAACAAGCTGATATGTCCCTAGAACTGAAAATGGTTTTCAAGCTCATCCAATAATCAGCCATCCAGCAATTCATCATATCATTGACATAGCAATCTGATAATCAGCTAATTGGCTTCGGCTGAGCTGGACCTATTCATAAGAATACATACTGAGAACAGGTTTTGCTGTTATGTATAGTAAGCACTTGGTTAAATGTCAAAACCATCAAAATTTAGGGAAAGAAGAATGGTTTTCCTCCTGTGATGAAAGAAATGAGACATCCTATGAGAAAAACTAGATCTCTCAAAACTAATACAGAATGACTTGCTTTAAAATATATGGCCAAAGTAGTGTTCTAAAGAAGGTCACGATCATAATGAAGAAGCTATTGTCAAAGGAAGTTGGCTGCCGGACCTAACTGTCCATCCTTTGCGATTTCAGTATGCCTCAATTGCCAGTAAACAAAGTTGCTGTTGGGATGCATTTTGTGGGGTCTTCAATGTCTTCACCCAAATGAAAATGAAACAAATTAAATGGGTACGGGGGAATGAAACAAATAATTTCGGAATCTGCACTATTAGTCGATTGACCAGCAAAACATGGAACACTACTTTAGGAATCGCGGCCAACTTGGGCAGGAGCTTCGACAACCTCTCCAAATTTGACCTTCTCATCTCCGGGAAAGTTCATGCCATTCTCAGCACTGGCCTTCTTGTGATTCTTTTTCCTTGAT
Source organism: Eucalyptus pauciflora (assembly GCA_007663325.1). Classification (NCBI taxonomy): domain Eukaryota; kingdom Viridiplantae; phylum Streptophyta; class Magnoliopsida; order Myrtales; family Myrtaceae; genus Eucalyptus; species Eucalyptus pauciflora. The sequence goes on from VMYD01000289.1 coordinate 41,182, forward strand.
TCTCTATGCCTAAATAGACAAATCTAAGATGACACTCAGAAAGACAGTCTGGATGAGGTAAATGCAAAAAAGATCACCTTGGAACTACCATGACTCCCTGCCATGTATCTACTAGCTCTTGCATATTTGACCGTGGATTCCATCCCAAATATTCACTACATGCACAGGCCCGATTCAACAGGTACAGATTGTTACTGCCCGCAGATTTTGCAGAACTCACGGCAAAGAGACTGCTTTTTTGGGCAAGACTAGGGATCTCACGTAAACGACATTGAAATACTTTCATCTCCTGTAGTTCCAAAAAGGTTACACTTTTACTAAAGCAGAAATCTGTGTCTAAAATGACAGCAATTGATTCCAACATATCCCTTTTCCGACCGTGATTCCTGTACTGTGGGAGAATTACCTAATGGCCAATGCCAGGTGAAAACGACCACTTTCTCCGAATGCTGTAATTATACCATGACGGGTTCCAGCGCAAGTACATCGCTTCACTGAACCTTGTGTCATTCTAGAACTCAATCTCTCGTTCTCGCTTTAGACATTACAAGAATGGATCTCCCAACAGAAGTAGCAGAACGACCTCCCGCTGGTACGAGCCACACATTTCATCATGTTCGCCCAAACGACGATCTCGAGTGTGTACATACTACCATCATCACTAGCTTGAAAAGGGTGTTGACGAAACATGAAGACTGAAGTCAATCAAGGCGCCATCCATGATGCGGAAAATCGCATGCCACGCTCCGAGGTCGAGAAGGAGTGAAGAAGATGAGAAGCTTGGAAAGGCAATGCGTTGTCGACCTGGGAGGCCTCAAGGTGGAGGAGGGAGGGCGGTGGCCCCACCGTGAGCCGCCGTGTCGTTCTCTCTCCGCCTCCTCCCTTTTCCCGCCGTCGCTCTCTCTCTCTCTCTCTGAAAAATGAGAGAATTGATTGTTGGTCCTGTGTTTTACGTGTAATTCCGGCGATGGTCCCCAATGTTTCATTCATTTGAGATTGACCCCCATACTTTCTAATTGCTTTTTATGTCACCCCTCGGTCGACAGTCGGTTTTGATGGCCCTTTTGGGCATGGTGAAAAAAAGGTAAGCAATAAAGTTTGTCCTATGACATTCATGTGCCGCATCCGAACCGCCTATTCTTGGTTTTTTTTTAGCTCTCTAAGGCTTCATTTGTTTTGCAAAAAAAAAATGCACCATTTTCAGAAAGTCGTTTTCTAAGAAAATGATAATATTTTTCGATATTCAACTGAAACTTGACACGAAGGGAAAAATATTTTCTACCATTTTTAAGGAAATTTTTTCCCCTTGCACTCCTTTCAATAATTTTTCTTTTATTTTATTTTTTAAAATCAATTTTTAATTATTTGATTTTGATTTTATTTTTTCCTTCCTTTTGTTTTTTTCTTCTTCCGCGCCGACCACGGTGACAACCAACAACCCGCTACGACCAAGTTTGAGCCGCGATAGGTCAACAAGGCTCTAGCAGCTTGCTAGATACCAGCAATTTCAAGCCCTACCTGATCCAATGAGGTTGAGCCCGTCTGTAGCCAACAAGCTCCAACCTTGCCAAATTCGGCAAACTAGGCAAGGCTCAAGCTCACTTGTGGCAAGCTGTCGATTGTTATTGTGGTTGGCAACCGGCTGAAGAAGAAAGAAAGAAATAAATAAAAGAAAAAATTTTAAAAATAAAAATTTAAAATAATTGAAAATTTGATTTAAAAAAAAATAAAAAGAAAAGATGTTTGGTAAAAAAATGCTTGGTTTAAAAATGAAAGAAAGAGGATAAAGCAAAAAACAGTTTCCCCTATATTAGAAGACTGTTTTCATCAATGGAAAATATTTTATCCAATCAATTCATTTTTTGCGAAATGAACGAAAGAAGATATGAAAAACATTTTCTTGAAAGTTGTTTTTTATAAAATGAATGGAGCGTCAATCATCTATTAATCGAAGGATGTCAGCGTTGACTTTTGTCTCTGATGCTTACAATGTGAATGTGACATGTTTGTCACTATCCCAATATGCCTAGTTAAAATTATATATAGGCAACGTGGAATGAGATGATATTTATATTTTTTATTTATTCAATCTTGAATCTCTCAAAAAAGAGGTGTGTAAAGAGTACTATTTATCATTCATTTAAATAATTCCAACAACTTAGGATTGATTCATACTCACCTAGTTAGGAATGAAATCTAAGAAGTTGAAACACATTCTTATATGATCCTGCCTATGATAAGTGATAAACTCTTGAAAATTAACTCTCTTGTTGGAAGGTTCCTCTTACGATGCTTTTGGTTCACCTTTTCCAAAGATTTTTGTACCAAAATTGAGGTGTTTGGAGACACATTTCAAAGGCCTTTGAGCCCAAATATGGCGTTTACAAGTCGTTTAGTTCAGTGCAACTCCCACCCATTATTCACATTCTATATTTTCAGAAAACTACTTTCAAGGTTAATGAATTTTTTGAACTTTGCACTCACTAAATTATCTAAATTCCAATTTTACTCTCACCCGCACCCCCACCTTCCCATGCAGACCTGATAGCGTGACGTGGCGTTTTATGAAGACCGTTTAATCTATAATCTTTGCATTTACGTAAAGGCTAGAGGCGAAGGCTCTCCCCAAGAATTTCACGGCGGTTCCCAAACGTAATTATAATGCATATAGCTGTTATGTCAAGTTAAGTTTCTTTAAAAGAAAACAAAGATTTCGTGATTTATATTCCTATACTTTTGTTTACAATAATAGAAGCTTCCCTTCATCATGATTAATATAACTTCGTCTCTCGTGATCTCATTTATCAAGCACTTGGAGCCAAAAGAGTGGCGAGCCTCCTGACTTCTCGATTTCCCCTCAACACATAAAAACAGAACTTTCACATCAATTCCTACGCATAATCTCTACTTAACACCTAAGCACATCTCAATCACAAACACTAATTTACTCTCCTTCCACATTATTAAAACCTATAAATGCTAAGTAAACAAATGGACAAAGTCAAGAACCTTGAGACATAAACCTAGGCAAGGATATCATCTAATTGATCATCATCCTCATTACCTTCCATCTTCTTCACCAAACAATTAAAAATGGACATCAGCATGGCGTCTTCGATGTGCTACTCCACGGCGCTCATTGCGGTTGCTCTCTCCATCGCCTTTGCGCTCCTCCTCCTGAAAACCTTCACCAGCAAGTCCCTCCGAAGCTCTAAGTATCCGCCCGTTCACGGGACTGTCTTCGGTCAACTCGTCTACTTCAACCGGCTCTATGACTACCAAAGCAGAGTCGCAAGGAGATCCCCGACATTCCGGCTCCTCGCGCCAGACCAGAGTGAGATTTACACGGTCAATCCAAGGATCGTCGAGCATATATTGAAGACCAAGTTCGATGAGTACACCAAGGGAGAGTATAACATAGATATAGTCAAGGACTTGTTTGGGAAGGGGATTTTCGCGGTGGACGGAGACAAGTGGAAGAAGCAGAGGAAGCTCGCAAGCTTTGAGTTTGCAACGAGGGTGCTCAGAGATTTTAGCTGCTCTGTGTTCAGGAAGAATGCTGCGAAGCTGGTCAAGGTCGTGGAGGAATTATCCGCTGCTTCTGAGGGATTCGATATGCAAGTGAGTAGTTTCAAGGATCAAAACCACTGTGAAAGAAAGATAAGTCGAATGGAATCGAACATAATTACTGCATATCTGCAATAAATTATCAAAATAAGCTCAAGTTGGTCATCCGGATTTGATAGATATTGTAACTATGTCTGAAATATGATTAGACACGTATGCAATCTAAAGAGTTAGAAAGAGCTAGTTTTGAAAAGAAACCTCCTCATTCTCCATAGTAGGGACCATCTCGTGGTAGTCGTCAGTCCTCCTCATTCTTCACCAAAACAGTTTGAAGAGAGAGAGAGAGAGAGAGAGAGAGAGAGATGGCTACCTTAACAGTAGAAGAAAGAACATTTGCTGGTAATGATCTTTAAAATAGAGACAGGGTGACAGACCATCGTACCTAAGTTTGCTTATCGTATTGTCTTATATCGTGTCTGAAGGACATATTGATGAGATGCACTTAGGATTCCATCTTCAAAGTTGGATTTGGCGTCGAATTGAACTGCTTGGAAGGATCAAGCAAAGAGGGAAGAGTCTTCATGAAAGCATTTGATGAGGCAAACGCACTAATCTACTGGCGATATGTTGATCCCTCTTGGAAGCTCAAAAGACTTCTCAACATTAGTTCAGAAGCTCGTCTCAGGAATAACATTAGACTCATCGACAATTTCGTGCATCAACTCATCAGAACCAAGAGGAATCAACTGCCTGCGCAGCGAGAGCGTGTGAGAACTTTCTTCTTCCTTTTTTTTGTAGTGAAGGTGTGAGTACTTGTGTACATTTAGCTATTCGATTCTTTAAATTTACGCCCTTCTACTGTCGAGACACAATGCAAATTCGGAAGAGGCATTAGTGCATTTGATGTTGGGGAAGATTTTAGTAACAATAACTCTAAAAGAATTCTGTAGAAGCTCAAGTACAGTCCGGTTTCAGAGGAATTCTGGCTAGAAAAACTTGTGGCGCCATCTAAAGATTGTTTTCATCACGAAGTTGTACCATTTTATAGGTTTATTCCTGGGCAATTCCTTCGGCTGATTATTTTTTTTTTCCAAATTTTCTTCCTACAAGAATGACAAGGAGGACATTCTCTCAAAATTTTTGCTAGAAAGATCCTGAGAATACGAACGAGAAGTGCTTGAGGGATATAATTCTGAATTTCATGATTGCTGGAAAAGATACTAGTGCAAATACCTTATCATGGTTCCTCTACACGCTCTGCAAACACCCCCTAGTGCAGCAAAAGATTGCCGATGAAATAGAGGAAGTAATGGGAGATCAAGCAAGTGAAGCTAATCCTGATTGTTTCGTGGAAAGAATTACTGATCCTGTGCTCGACCAAATGCACCATCTTCATGCCACGCTCACAGAGACATTGAGGCTCTATCCTGCAGTTCCATCGGTAATCTTTTGTTCACCTGCAAGAATTAAAGTTCGGACCTCTAACCCATCACAGGAAAAGATAAAAGAAGTTCAAACTGAATGTTGACATCTAAATTTTGGCGACCTAGTCATTTGTTTAATGCATAGAAAATTATGGATTAATTTTTAACTCCTAAAAAAATTAAAATTAATTAATTAATTGCATGATATATAATTTTAGGTGCATTTATTTTTAATTTGCATTTGCATTGGATTAATGACAGTTGGGTTCGAATTGGGGTTTTGAGCTGTAAATTAACAGGTTGGACTAAGCCCACGAAGAGAGCAAATTGGCCTAATCCCGTTTTCTTTTATGACAAAAAATTATCTTGTGAGAAATAGTCATTTGAAATTTTTCGAGATATGATGGGGATTTTTCAATATCATCGGATATGGCAAGTGTGATAAAAAATATTGTGAGTTCATCTTTGTAAGATCTGAGATTTGAGAAAAATTCTTTCATAATCTTAAATCTTTATCAATATATGATAAAATCGGTGAAAAATATTGCGTGGATGTTGATTTAAAACCTTAGTCCGCTCACTTATAAATAGGAAAATATTGCGGGTTTTTGCTTCGGCTAAAAGTACAACAGAGAGGGGGCTAGAGAGAGAAGAGACAGAGAGAGAGAGGACGTGTGCCAAAAAAAGGAAAAAAAGAGAAGAGACAGAACAGAGCACTGTTCTTCTTCTTCGTGTGCCTTCCCCGCCGGTGACTGCTGCTGTCACCCCACTGCGCCGCACCACCGAGCCTCACCGCCGCTCCACCAGCAAACCTCGAGCCCTCCTCTACCGGCCACCGCCGCTCCGCGCGCCCGAAGTCGTGACGCTGCCTCTGCCTATCACTGCCGGAGCTCCCCCGCACTCGCGAGCTTGCGCCACCGCCTCACCCGCGAGCCCGCGCCGGCCCGCGTCTGTCCCCCCACCCGAGTGCTGACGCTGCAGCCGCTCGCCCGTCCGCAACCGCCCGGCGCTCGTCCTGTGCAACTCTGTCACCGACGACCGCCACCGCTGCAGCACTCGCGAGCCCCCCCTCCGCACGACGCCACTACTCGCTGCTGTTGCTCCCGTCCGCCTCGCCTGCTGCGCCTCCGCCCTCCGCCCTCAGCCCATCTGCCTCGCCTGCAACCTGTAGATCCCGTGACCCCGTCCGCCTCGCCACCGCTGCCTTGCTGCTCCGCCCGCGATCTGCTCGTCGTTGCTACCACCACAGCAGCTCGCTGCCCACCTTCTCCACCCGTCGTCCGAGCGCCGGCCCCCTGCACGCCGTTCCGACCTCTCCATCCGAGCGACGCCGCTGCTGTTGTCGTATCTTCCTCTGCCCGCTGCTGGTCCGTGCTTGCTGCCCCCCTTGCCGGAGCTCTGATCGACGGCGACCCATCACCCTCAACTGTCCACTATCACGGCCACCCGTCCTTGAGCCACGCTGAGGCCCCATTGCGATCCATGAGCCGTGGTTCGTTAAACCCGAATTTGGAGAAAATTCAAATTAGGTGGTTTATTTTTTTTATTTTATTTTTAATACTTTGGTTGTTTATCCAAAGTATTCCTTTATGTATCCGATTGAAAAACCTGGATATGTCATGATATTTGCAACTCGAGGAGCCTTTTAAATTAGAGATTGACAGTCCGATTTTCACGCTCGAAATCCGACTCGCAATTATACGAAAAATCGCCAATCCGATCTCACGCTCGAGATTCGATTCACAATTTTATTTAAAATTGACCAATCCAATCCCATGTGCGAGATATGATTCGTCAATTTATGGATATCAATCTTATTTTGCCGATTTGCTGTCATGTCGTTTGATTGATTTTCTTTTTTTGGTCGGTGATTTTGTTTATGTAAAAGAAAATCCAAAAATTTTGAGTTAGATTAGGTTTATTGTTTTAGGGTTATTTTGCATAGGGAATTCATTTATTTCGAATTTTTGAAAAATGAAAATCCAAAAAAAAAAAATGCATTCATTTAGGATGTTAGTTTTTTCTAAATTGCACGTTTAATTATGTGTCAATTTTAATTTTGAATTTCATAAAAAAAAAACTAGAATTAGGGCATTCTTTGCATGTCATTGCATATTAGGATAAGATTGCATGTTTATTTTTTTAATTAATTATAGGTTTAGATAATTTATCCTAGATAGGTTTCATTTTAGGATTACTTGGTTAAGAAAATGTTCTAGTTTAAATTAGGATTTGGCTTAACCTAATTCCTAATACAAATTGGATGATATCTTAACCTACATAGATAATTTTCGCATTTTTCTAATTTCGAATTTCATAGAAAATAACAAAAAACTGTCTTTGAATAAATCAATTTCATTCTTTATGATAGACTGCATGCTTATATTTTATTTTCGTCATATAGCTTAGATCATATTGTCACGTCATTTCATTTCATGTTAGATTAGTAGCATGCATTGCATAAAAGCATGATTCTCATTAAATAAGTGAAAAAAAAAAGTAATTGTGTGTTAATTAGAAATCATATCTAGAACTGCCGATGTGAATTATAATCTAAAATTGTAGATGCTTTCGATGCCCTGAGGTAAGTCTTGCAATTTATTCACTGCTTTATCTAGATGTTAAATTGGTGATTTGTGCACCCGCATAATAACCTCACATGTTAGAGAGATAAATTAAAATCAATTCAAGCTGCTTGCAAAACATTCTTTTCAAAATAAGAGAGAAAGGTACTGAAAGAGCGTTAGAGAAATCTAGCGTAACCAAGTCCCCGAATTCACAATCTCTGGTTCGTAGGAGTAAAGTAAATCTCCCATTACTTTACTTGGGTTTTTAATCGACCCACCGAAAATAGATTAGTGACGACTCTTTGAACTTAAGTTGCAAATTGGTATGGGCTTGGGAGAGCCCAAGCTAAGTTTAGGTTTAGTAATCCATTAGCCAAATCCTAGGTGGTTCACCCAAAATTTGGTCGCGACAGCTTGGTGACTCTATTGGGGACTTGAGTTAAAACTCTTAGTGGACTTAAGCCAATTTTCTCTCATTTTGAAAAAAAATTGTTTGGCAGCGAGGATCCCAAGTACGCCCCTAACATTTAAGGTGTTAAATGTTCTTGTAGGATGTGAAGTATACGAGAAAGTGTTTGCTGACCTTTGTTTTACAGGGAGGTGTAGGGATGTATGGTTTACTTTTATTTATGAAGTGTTATGTTCGTAAAATTCTAAACGCAAGTGAACGTGTCGAACAAGTAATATAATGATGAGAAAGAATATCGTCCCACAAAGATCGATGATTAATAAACTAATTAAATACTAAAATAGATTAACTCTAAAATTTATCTAACAAATCAAAATATAATTGAGAATAAATTAAAAACGAAATTTGTAGACTAAATGCAGTAAATCGATCAGATAAATATGTTAGAGCATCCGATTTCACCATAACCACTAAATATGAATTTCAGATTATTGTGAATACAAGAACGATATCAAACATGTGATAGCGGAATTTCCTAACTTATTTACTATCCTATCTCTAGGTATAGCAAACCTACTCAGTTTATTAATCCACTATATCTCTATGTGAATTAAAATAAACACGAGTGCATTAAGAACTATGAATATTCCTGGCTTACAATGAGTCTTTTGGATCACCTTATCACCGAAAGCTACACAAATAACGTGGTATATCTCTATCCACGTTTAATTCATGGTTATATATTATAATGAGCAATTGCATATTATCACTTCTCAGTCTCAAACATGCACATCAAATCATTCAAGTGGTGGCCGGTCACTCAAAAGCATTAAGCACAATAATATATAACTCACATGAATGAAATTAATTGTAAAACATAAAAATCATGAAATTCACATTATCATGGTTAGGCTACATCGTAGCCCTAACAAAAGAAAATTAGAACATAGTAGATGAAGAAATATAAATATAAATTAAACTCAGCATCTTGAATCAAAGAACATGAATTCTGTCACCACTTTTGTCTTCTTTTCAAAATACTTGAAAATCTCTCAGAACAATGAAAAAACGATATAAACAGAAAAACTCTCTAACTAAAACCTAGCTCTCTCTCTCTCTTTATTCTCCTCTTCATAGGATATATCAAATATCCTTATTTCCAAGCAATTGCGCACAAAATCAGGGAGTAAATCAGAGGATTTTGATTTGATATCTATCTCTTGCTGCTACTTGATTTAAATTCCTCAATTTTGCCATCTTTTTCCTTATCTTCTCCATATATCATTATTCTGCATAAATAAGGAAAATTCAAATAATTAGAAGGAAATCCAAATATTTTCTCATAGATATTGCATTAATTGTTGCCTAAAATAGATAAAATAACTCTATTTTTATAGAGTTATCATGTTACTTGATATAAACTGTCATGCATGTTTATGCATTTACACTACACTTTTGCACATGCAACCTGCCGCCAGAATTGGGCTACATAAGATCATCTAGGATGGTATTGAGATGGATAACACTTCGACCACATGCCCGCAACCTAGGTCGGCTCTTTGACCAAGCTGAAGTCATGAGGACCCAACTTAGTCCGCACGCCCATGGCTAGTCCGATCATCCTTGTGGCTTCACTTTGCTAAACCTATCTAGAGTAGAAATCGAGCCTCACATCTCATGTGCATGTCTATATGATTGCCATCGAGTTTCCTTGGTGAAATAAGTCTTCTATTCCTATACTATGCAACTTACTTATTTTGTTATACTTTTGGTCCATCCATGACAATCTAGGTCAATCATTGATTTTACTCCTTTGTCAATTAAGAATGAAATGAGGAAATTGTCATGCAATGAATCATTTGGAAAATAACCACAAAAAAAAAAAAAAAAACTTTGGAGAATTTGTTTTCAATTCATGTCTTTTTTGTTCTTATTAGGGAGTTTCAAATTTTAGTCTTTCCTAGTTCATGTTTAGAAAATTTGGTTTTGTTAGGGCGTCTATTTTTCTAACTTTTTTTTTAGGAAATTCCTTTCTTATACGAACTTTTCATGAGTAAATGAAAATAAAAAATCGATTAGATTATTGTCATGGACTGGTTCCCTATTTTCACCTTGTGCTTATACGTGTGTTCATTTCCTCGAAGTAGGTGATTATGGAGCGATCCCGCTACCCATCCGTACATGGTTGAGAGCTAAAAGGGCGGATTAAAACGAGTGAGAAATTGCGACCTGAAGAAGAAAGCCAAGAGACTTTTGAATCATCTCATTTTCCTGAGGACGGGTGAAGAACTTAAGCACACATGATTCATGAGCATTATTTTATTGGCCTGATGAGGAAGCACTTGGAAAAGGCGCATCGGGTTGCGATGATAGATCAATTGGCTCAACTATTACTCAACAAGATTGAGAACATAGTTCTAAAGAGTTAATATGGGTTACATCTCGATACCACTTGAAATATCCATCTTGAAGAGCCAAGCAAAGTGTTTTACATTTCCATGCTTGACGGAATTTTCATTTTTGCACATTAATAAGAAAATAAGGGGCAAATACATCATTCTCTAGTGGAAGAGGTACGTCTCATCCTTGAACATAATTAATTTTGGGAAATGACACTATATTCTTTTTCTTGCAAATGACAAATTGGGGGTGTGACGGCCTAAATTTTCAGAATTTGTTTTCGATTAAATAAATCGGGCATTTCATTGACGTGCCGATAGTGTTATTCTCTGAGCTGATCACTCATGAGATAACTAGACTATCTAGGGAAGCAATTAAGAGATTTTAGCACAATGGACTTGAGAATTCGACTAGGAATCGACTATTCGACCGTGTCGATTTGCAAGGGTCATTACAATATTGTCAAAATTGATAAGAGATCAGAAATAGGTCGATTCGACTAAGACATTTGATTAAAATGTGGGTGATTCCACTTGATTGCAAAATTCTCATCGATCGTCACTAAATTGATTTTTTGTCGTTTTGGGTACCCTGTGTTTGTAATTGAAATCTTGAGATTTTCATGACAACCGAAAGTCATCAATGTGTCAAAGATGTACATTGTGACTCGAGATAAATCGATCACGGGTTAATTGCACTACAAATTCGTAAAAACTACCCGGTAGATTAGGTCACGCTAAAATCGCATCGGATTGAAATTAATCGCGAATTTGAATTTGATTTCAGAAATTGAAAGTTTTGTCGTGTCACAATCTATTTTAGGAGCGTTGACTCATCCTCCAAAAAAATTTCGGAGCTTCCGAGATTTTTACTAAAAATCGATTTAGACGTTCGGAAAATGAACGGAAATTCGGATGAGCTAAATTAAAGGAAAATTTGGCTTTTATACCGAACCTTTGGGCATTGGGAACTTTAGAAAGTTTGTGGGATTTTTCTTCGGCAAAATTGGACGTCAAATTGGAAAATTTAGGGAAGAATTGAAGACCAAAGTGTGAAATTCGGAGCTAAGAAAGGGGTGCATTTTTGGCTTAATTGGATTAATTTGTGGATTTACTTGCAAGAAAGTAATAAGAGACATATAGGATAAGATTGAAGACCTTTGGGAGACAAACATTTAATTAGATGGATAGGTTTCTTGACTTTTTATTCTTTTTCCTTCAAAGCTTCCTTGGCACGTCTCCACACTACCCTCTCCCTTCGTGTCACTGGTCTTCTCCTTCATTTTTTTTCTCTCTCTCTCTCTCACCAAGCAAACCGAACTCTTCTTCCTCAGCTTTTGCCTTCTCTTTCATTTCTTTTTCCTTGGCCATTTCCCCATTTTGTCATCCACGCTGCACGCCTGTAGCTCCACTATCGTTGGTCTCCACTCACGCCGGTCAACAAACTAGCCACAACCCCACCAAAGATTGACCGAAGTTGCATGCCACATGTTCACATTATTCTTCAATTCAGCCATAGCCACGTTCGCTTCTTCTTCTCCTCTAGCTGCCAGCAAAAACCCAAGGCCCCATTCTCCACCTTCATTTGTTTCTAGTGTTTTTGGCCCAGCTTGCTCGTGTGCCTCACCCCAGCTCCTTTTGCCTTGTGTCTTCATCTTCACCACCAGTAGCTACTTTCCTCTTGCGCCAGCGAAATCTCAGCAAGGCAGCACCACCGTCCACGAAGCCAGCGAATTTTGACTCAGCAGTTGGGCCCGTGTCTTCAGCCCATCTTCACGCAATTTCAGCCCAAGAAGACAGCCCATGTTCAGCCTTGGTTTAGCCCGGTTTTGAAGCCCAAGTGAACTTCAGTCCAGCAGCCCAAAAATTCAGCAATCCAACCCATCTTGGGCTTGCGAAGGAGGCCCGATTGCAGCCAAGCCCAAGCCCAGTAATTTTATGTGGGCTTGTAAGGCCTTTTGGACCCGATTCAAATGTCCGTCTACACTGCCGAAAATTTGAATTTTGGCTGCCGTCGCGCCATCATCGCGGTGAATCGGTTTTCGCAATAAACCGTTGAGTTTATGCACTAAACTCTTCTTAGTAGGTTAATGACATTTAATGGGTGTTTAGATTTATTTACGTGTAATTAGTTTAATTATTAACTTGTTTAGTTTAATTAAGTTAGTTAGATTAGTTAATTAGGTGGTTAGAGCTTAAATTTAATTAGCACGTTAGGTAGCTTTATAGTTAGAATGGTTAGGATAATGTAATTAGCTTAATAGGTGGTTAGATTAGAATTATTTAGCCTAAGTTAGCATTTTTAGTATTTCATGTATTTATATAATTAATTTCAGTAATTATTTAATTATTAAATATATTCCGGAAATTAGACTGAGATAGTTGGTGACTAGAATTTTGTGTTGATTGCAATGATGTGGTGAATTTCTGCAATCAAGTGTTAAATTGTGAAAATTTAGTGCTGATTGGAAATTTGGTCAATTATTCCAAAATTTGTGAATTTTGATATATATTCAGAAAATCCTGGGTATCGGGTTTTAAACACCAAAAGTGGTTTTATATTCTATATAAACCAGTGGGATTTTAAAAAGAAAGTTTTGAATTTTCTGGGGAGAAGTACACTATTTGTGCCATAAATTCTGTACGACGCTTATTTTGGTGCCAAAAGTTTTCGTCAGATCACTTAAGTGCCAAAAAATTTGAAAAACGCTCACTTTGGTGCCAACGCCGATCTGATCGGCTAGAAATCCGACGCTTATTAATTTCTTATGCTGATGTGGCTCGCCGGAGTTTCCATTGGATCACTTAGGCCTTCAAACGATGTCGTTTTAGCATCTTAACACCAAAACAACGCCGTTTGGTGTCTCCCCCAATCAAAACCCTAAATCTCCGGCCAATCACCGTCCTCGACGGCCCCCGCGCTTGACGGCCATGACTCCGACCCCGACCCCGACCCTAATGATGGCCACTCGGCAACCGCAGCTCCGACCCCGACCTCGACCACGACCCCGACCGTGACGATGGCCACTCGATGGCCACGGCTCCGACCCCGACCCCGACCCCGACCCCGACGACAGCCACTCGGCGGCCAAGTCGAAGGCCGTGATCTAGCTGGTGCTTGAAGAGGCCATCGACGAGTGTGCCGCCATTGATGTCTCCCTCTCCATCTCCGATCTCCCCGACGAGTGCTCGGCTGAGCGAGCGACGGCGGCCCAGCAACGGCGGAGGCCGAGCGACGACGGCTGAGCGAGCTAAGTCAGAAAAATCCCCAAATGAGTTAAACGGCGTCGTTTTTGCGTGGCCATCCATGTAGGACAGCAAAACGACGTCATTTTCTTAAGGAGGACCGAAAACGATGTCGTTTGAAGGCTTTGTCGATTTTTTTTTTAAAAAAAAGCAACGTAATCATTTTGGCTAGAATCTTTCGCCGGTGGCACCAAAGTGATCGTTTTTCCTCCGATTTGGCACTTAAGTAATCCGACGGAAACTTTTGGCACCAAAGTGAGCGCCGTACACAACTTATGGCACCGATAGTGTACTTCTCCCGAATTTTCCGGGTCCAATCTCACCGTGTACCCACACACAACTATTTTCACCGGGTGTTTTTAATACGAAGAAAATAGGCTAGGAACACTATTTTAATTGAGCCATTTGAGTGCAATGCATGGTGTCCTGGGCCGAGATTGATTGGTCATGTGTTGGTTAAGTGAACCCGTCCCCGAACTATGTCGGATGGACATTACCCATTTATTGGGATTTGGGTCACAATAGAGGCTGGACCTATACTCCTTCGGGAAAGTCGTCTTTGAGAGACGTAACCGTGCTCAATGGGGTGAGACGATACTTGTCTACGCTAGTAGACCGCCGAACTTCTAGTAAGTCGTACCTTAGAGTGGGCGAAATTATCAATTGGAACGCGTGTTGAGTGAAATAGATACGCCGGATTATGGGACAAAATTGTTTGGCATAGTATCAGACGTGCCGTAACGATTTGTTCCTATAATCTGGACCCTTGTGATTTATTGAGTTGAGTAATGCGTTTCAATTGTTGTGTGCATCGATTTTATGCATAATGTGTACAAACTGTGCTGACCCACAATGTGGAACTGAGGCAAGGTAAGTCCTCTATGCTAAATGCGTGATTGTGTGGTTAGGACGCTTCTTAGCGTATTTCCCTTCTAATCGGGGTTTAGAGCATGAACTCGCTGAGATTTATATCTCACCCCGTTGTGGGCCAATTTTTCAGGATCGTCGAGTGGAGGACCTAGAGCCGAGAGGAGGTGATCGAAAATGTAGGTCAGTCAGGACCGTTTGTTTTTGGAAAGCCAGACCTTGTAGTCTTTTAGTCGTAGACCTTGTACATGACTCTATGTGAGTATAAAAGCATGTTTGTTTTGGATATGTTGTCCTGCTTTTCTATCTCGAGATGATTACTGTTAGGGGATTTATTTTTGCTTCTGCATGTGCAACAAAACAAAAAGGGTCGGCGACTCGTCCTAGGAAGTCGCAAAATACTATCGACCAGAGAGGGATGGACACATGCTCGAGGTTCAGGGCGTGACATCCCCGTTTAGTAGTATCATAGCAGAGTTTGTGTTTGGAGTTATAAGGTGCGATAGTTAGTAGGAATGATCTCTATTTTCATGCCGATGCATGTAATTGGTAGTTGTTTGGTAAATTGTTTGTGGTGATCACTCAGTTTCTAATTTTGTATGGAATTAGGAACAGGTTTCATAGAAAGTCTACAGGATGAGTGATCAGGAGCCGAGAACTCTTAGGCAGAGGACCTTATCCTTAGTGACTCAGGCGAGGACGCCGACAAAGGTCGGTGGCCAAGGTAAAGCACCAACTCAGGCCAGCGCAAGTGGAGCAGCACCACCTCTAGTTGGTGTTGGAGTAGCAACCCATGGTGATCCGAGGGTGGAAGGGATCATGCATGTGTTGGAGACAATGGGTAACTGTATGGAGCAACAAGCTTAGAATCAAGCTGCCGCCGCCACTGCTTCAGCCACCGTTACAACCGCCGCTACCACAACCGTTATTACTGCCGCCAATGCCGCCGCTACTACCGCTCACCTGCCATCGTACTCGCTGAGGTTCCACTTGGGAACGAGGCCGCTGGGAGGCCGATGCACATACTAGTAGAACAGTTTCTGAAGTTGGACCCGCCGAGGTTCACTGGTTCAGGAGATCTGGAGACTGCAGCCCTCTAGATCCAAGAATTGGAAAATGCCTTTGCACTGCCGATGTGCACTGAGGCAGAGAAGGTTGTCCTTGCAGTCTACCAACTGAAGGGGATTGCAAGCACATGGTGGAGAGCCACCAGAGGAACAGTATTTCCTAAAGGTGTGGTTCCGGAGTCGAATGCCTTCGTTGAGGTCTTTAACAGCAAGTATTTCTCTGACAGTGATAGAGAAATGAAGATGGCGGAATTTCAGCGCCTTCGCCAAGGTGTGATGACTGTAGACTAGTATGAGGCGAAGTTTGCTGAACTATCGTAGTATGCTCCTGAATTGGTAGCGAATCCAGTGAACCGAGCTAGAAGATTTAGAGATGGGCTCAGACCGGATGTGAAAAGCCCGCTGGTGCCATTCAACTTGAAGGACTACAATGATCTGTATGAACGAGCCCAATTGATCGAGAGAGACCAGAATGAACGAGCTGCCGCATCTAGGTCGTGGTTTGGATCAAACCAGGATGGAAATAGGTCGGGAAAAGACCTATGGCTGGAGGGAGATATCCCGTTCCACCCAACAGGAAGGGTGGGATAGGAAAGTCAGCAAACCAGAATGGAGTGTGTCGTGCCTGCGGGAGACAACATGGATTAGCCCCGTGTCCTGTTAGGACGGGTGCTTGTTTTGTGTGTGGCCAGTACGGTCACCTGGCTAGGAATTGTCCTAGGAGACAGATGGGACCACCGCAGTTGCCACCACCGCCACAGATGGGTCATAACCGAGGACTTCCGCCATCGAATGCGCAGCAAGGTGGACTACTCAGACCCCCAGCTCAAGGAAGGACATATGCCATCACTAGAGGACAGGCTGAGGATGCGCCTGATGTGATTGCAAGTATCGTTTCACTGAACAACCATGCTGCTTATGCTTTATTTGAACCTGGTGCAACTCATTCATTTATAGCTGAGCAATATGTTAAGCTGGTAGGGTTGATTCTTGAGTTATTGGAGTTAATGGTCAGTATATCGACACCATTAAAGGATAGGGTGTTAGTTACTATGGGTTGTCCTGGTTGCATGTTAGCGATTGGTGAGCGAGAGGGGAAGATAGACTTGATAGTTCTAGACATGTATGATTTCGATGTGATAATTGGCATGAATTGGCTCACCAAGCAACGAGCTAAGCTGGACTGTTATCGTAAGGCGATTTAGTTTAACCCAATAGAGGGTGAAAGTTTCGAGTTTATTGGAAGTCGATAAGAACCCTCGATTACCCTAATCTCATCACTAGAGGCAACTCGATTGTTAGACAGGGGTTATCAAGGTTACCTGGCAACTGTCGTGGATACGACAGTTGAAGAGCTGAAGATAGAAGACATTGCAGTGGTTCAAGAGTTTCCAGAGGTATTCCCGAAAGAATTTCCAGGTTTGCCGCCAGAAAGAGAAATAGAGTTCGTGATTGAGTTAGCCCCCAGGACAGAGCCAATTTCTAAAGCTCCTTATCGGATAGCTTTATCAAAGTTGAAAGAAATGAAGGTGCAGATGCAAGAGTCATTGGATAAGGGATTCATACATCCCAGTGCATCACCTTGGGAAGCACCAGTTCTGTTCATAAAGAAGAAAGATGGTTCGTTGCGCCTGTGTATCGACTATCGCCAACTTAATTATGTGACGATCAAGAACAAATACCCACTACCAATGATAGACGGCTTGTTTGATCAGCTGCAAGGAGTGTCGATATTTTCTAAGATCGACTTGAGGATGAGATATCATCAGTTGAGGATCAGAAAAGAGGATTTACCAAAGTCAACATTTCGTACTCGGTATGGTCATTACGAATTCATTGTGATGCCATTCGGGTTGATGAATACTCTAGCTGCCTTCATGGATTTGATGAACCGAGTATTCAAGGAATACCTGGATCAGTTTGTGATCGTGTTCATCAATGATATCCTGATGTATTCCAGAAGTCCAGAAGAGCATGAAGGGCATTTGAGATTGGTACTGTAGACTCTAAGGACTCATGAGTTGTACGCTAAGTTCAGTAAGTGCGAGTTTTGGTTGACTCGTGTTGCTTTCCTAGGTCACGTGATTTCAGGCGAAGGAATCTCTGTGGACCCGAGCAAGATTGAAGCAGTGATCAATTGGTTAATACCGACAACCGTGACTGAGATCATAAGCTTTATGGGTTTAGCCGGGTATTACAGACAGTTTGTGGAAAGGTTTCAGCGTTAGCATCGCCTATGACTCGACTATTGAAGAAAGAAGAGAAATTTTTCTGGATAGACAAGTGCGAGCGGAGTTTCCAAGAGCTTAAGGAAAAGCTGACTACCGCACCCGTGCTGACCATACCATCTGGTCCTAGAGGATACGAGATCTACAGTGATGCGTCATTAAGAGAATTGGGTTGTGTGTTAATGCAGCATGGTAGATTTGTTGCATATGCGCCTCATCAGTTGAGACCTCATGAGCTAAATTACCAGACGCATGACTTAGAACTTGCTGCGATCATTTTCACTCTAAAAATTTGGAGACATTACTTGTGAGGAGAAAGATTCCAGATCTTCACTGACCATCAAAATCTCAAGTACTTATTCTTTCAGAAGGAGTTGATTATGAGACAGCGCGATTGGATGGGATTACTGAAGGACTATGACTGTGATATCCTATATCACCCGAGAAAGGCGAACAAGGTCGCCAATGCTTTAAGTTGAAAGTCTTCAGTTGCTCATATATTGATAAAGGAGTGGAACCTAATCGAGAGAGCTCGAAATTCGGTATTCAAATTTGAGGTAGAACACATTTCAAGTCTTATGGCCACCCTCAGAATTGAACCGAATGTCCAAATCAAAATCAAGTTACGCCAATCGACAGACCCTGATGTTCAAAAGATTCTACAGGAGGACATTGAGAAAAGGAGGCTGACTTTTAGATTTCTGGGGACGGAACATTGAGGTTCCGAGGACGTGTCAACAAGTGAAGGCACAACACTGTAAGCTGGGAGGATTTTTGCAACCCCTCGAGATCCCAAAATGGAAATGGGAACATATCATAATGGATTTTGTGACGGGCTTACCGAGGAGTTAGAGCGGTAATGACTTTATTTGGGTAGTGGTCGACAAACTGACAAAGTCGGCTCACTTCATACAATTCGAAAGGACCTTAATTTGGATAGGCACACAGATCTGTATATGCGTCAAGTGGTTCGCCTGCATGGAGTGCTAGTGACAATTACAACATACCGAGACCTGAGGTTTATAGCTGCATTTTGGAAAAGTTTGCAAAGTGCATTAGGAACGAAGCTATAATACTGTATGGCATATCATCCTCAAACGGATGACCAATCTGAGAGGATGATTTAAACCCTCGAAGATATGCTATGCTGCAAGCTTGTGTACTAGATTTCAGGGGAAATTGGGAGGAACAACTTCACCTTGTTGAGTTTGCTTACAACAATAGCTACCAGCAGAGCATTCAAATGGCTCCTTTTGAAGCGTTGTATGGCAAAGCGTGTAGAGCGCCAGTTTGTTGGGATGAAGTCGAAGAACGGGAAATCACAAGTCCAGAATTAGTTCAGCAGTCAGTGGATGCAGTTGCTGTTATTAGAGACATATCAAAGACCGCTCAGAGCCGCCAGAAAAGCTACGCCGATAAGCGTAAGAGGCCATTGGAATTCCAAGTTGGTGATCACGTTTTTCTAAAAGTGTCACCAATGAGAGTTACTTCACGCTTTGGAAAGAAATGAAAATTGAGTCCGAGGTACGTAGGTCCATTTGAAATTCTGGAGAGAATCGGGATCCTAGAGTATCGTCTTGCATTACCGCTGAGGTTGGTGCAAGTACATGACATCTTTCATGTGTCGATGTTAAGGAAGTATGAGCCTGACCCAACCCACGTACTAAATTTTGAAGAATTAGATTTGGACAATAGAGTGTCGTACGTTGAAAGCCCGGTTCAGATTGTGGATCGCAAGGAGCAGGTCCTACGAACCAAGACCATCCCGTTGGTCAAAGTGATATGGCAACACTATGACATAGAAAGAGCAACCTAGGAAACTGAAGAATCGATAAGACGATTGTACCCCCCCCCCCTCTTTTACTTAAAGATTGTAATTAGGTTTAAATTTTGAGGACGAAATTTTTATAAGAGGGGAAGAGTTGTGATAGCTTGAATTTTCAGAATTTGTTTTTGATTAAATAAATCGGGTATTTCGTCGACGCACCGATAGTGCTATTCTCTGAGCTGATTACTCATGAGATAACTAGACTATCTGGGGAAACAATTAAGGGAAATTAACGTAATGGATTTGAGAATTCGACCAGGACTCGACTACTTGACCTTGTCAATCTACAAGGGTCATTACGACATTGTCAAAATCAATCAGAGATCAAAAATAGGTCAATTCAATTGAGATATGTGATCAAAGTGTGGGTGATTCCACCTGATTACAAAATTCTCATTAATTGTCACTAAATTGGTTTTCTGTTGTTTTGGGTACCTTGTGTCTGTAATTGAAACCTTGAGATTTTCACAACAATCGAGAGTCACCAATGGTTCAAAGATGTATATTGTGGCTCGAGATAAATCGATCACGGATCAATTGCACAAAAAATTCCTAAAAACAACCCGATAGACTAGGTCACGCTAAAATCGCATTAGATTGAAATTAACCACGAATTTGAACCCGATTTCAGAAATTGAAAGTTCTGTCAAGTCACAATCTAATTTAGGAACGTCGACTCATCTTTCAAAAAAAATTCGGAGATTTCGAGATTTTTACGGGAAATCGATTTGGATGTTCGGAAAATGAACGGAAATTCGGATTGGCCAAATTAAAGGAAATTTTGGCTTCTATACTGAACCTTTGGGCGTTGGGAACTTATAGAAAGTTTGTAGGATTTTTCTTCAGCAAAATTGGACGTCGAATTGGAAAATTTCGAGAAGAATTGAAGACCAAAATGTGAAATTCGGAGCCTAGGGGTGCATTTTTGGCTTCAAAAATTGGATTAATTTGTGGATTTACTTGTAAGAAAGTAATAAGAGACATATAGGACAAGATTGAAGACCTTTGGGAGACAAACATTTAATTAGATGGATAGGTTTCTTGACTTTTTATTCTTTTTCCTTCAAAGCTTCCTCGGCACGTCTCCACGCTACCCTCTCCCTTCGCGTTGCTGGTCTTCTCCCTCATTTTCTCTCTCTCTCTCTCTCTCTCTCTCTCTCTCACCAAGCAAACCGAACTCTTCTTCCTCAGCTTTTGCCTTCTCTTTCATTTCTTTTTCCTTGGCCATTTTCCCTTTTCGTCATCCACGCTACATGCCTGCAGCTCCACTACCGTTGGTCTCCACTCACGCCGGTCAACAAACCAGCCACAACCCCACCAGAGATTGACCGAAGCTACATGCCACACGTCCACATTATTCTTCAATTTAGCCATAGCTACGTCTACTTCTTCTCCTCCAGCTGCCAGCGAAGACCCAAGGCCCTGTTCTCCACCTTCATTGATTTCTAGTGTCTTCGACCCAGCTTGCTCATGCGCCTCACCCCAACTCCTTCTGCCTCGTGTCTTCATCTTCATTGCCAGTAGCTGCTTTCCTTATGCGCTAGTAAAATCCAAGCAAGGCAGCACCGCCATCCACGAAGCTAGCAAATTTTGGCCTAGCAATTGGGCCCGTGTCTTCTGCCCATCTTCACGCAATTTCAACCCAAGAAGACAGCCCATGTTCAGCCTTGGTTCAGCCCGGTTTTGAAGCCCAAGTGAACTTCAGTCCAGCAACCCAAAAATTCAGCGTTCAACCCATCTTGGGCCTGTGAAAGAGGCCCAACTATAGCCAAGCCCAAGCCTAGTAATTTTATGTGGGCTTGCAAGGCCTTTTGGGCCTGGTTCAAGTGTCCGTTGACGCCGCCGAAAATTTAGATTTCGGCTGCCATCGCACCATCGTCACGATGAACCGGTTTCTGCAATAAACTGGTGAGTTTATGCACTAAACTCTTCTTCAATGGCTATTAACGTTTAAGGGGTGTTTAGATTTATTTAAGTGTAATTAGTTTAATTATTAGCTTGTTTAGTTAAATTAGGTTAATTAGATTAGTTAATTGGTGGTTAGAGCTTAAATTTAATTAGCACGTTAGGTAGCTTTATAGTTAGAATGGTTAGGATAATGTAATTAGCTCAATAGGTGGTTAGATTAGAATTATTTAGCCTAAGTTAGCAATTTTAGTATTTAATGTATTTATTTAATTAATTTTAGTAATTATTTAATTATTAAATATTTTCCGGAAATTAGACCGGGATAACCGGTGATCGGAATTTCGTGTCAATTGCAATGATGTGGTTAATTTCTGCAATCGAGTGTTAAATTGTGAAAATTTAGTGCTGATTGGAAATTTGGTCAATTATTCCAAAATTTGTGAATTTTGATATTTATTCAAAAAATCCTGTGTATCGGGTTTTAAACACTAAAAATGATTTTATATACTATATAAACCAGTGGGATTTTAAAAAGAATGTTATGAATTTTCCGGGTCCAATATGATCGTGTATCCACACACGATTATTTTCACCTGGTGTTTTTAATACGAGGAAAATAGGCTAGGAACACTATTTTAATTAAGACATTTGAGTGCAATGCACGGTGTCTTGAGCCGAGATTGATTGGACTGTGTCGGATGGACGTTACCCATTTATTGGGATTTGGGTTACAGTAGAGGTTGGACCTATACTCCTTCGAGAAAGTCGTATTTGAGAGACGTAACCGTGCTCAATGGGGTGAGACGATACCTAGCTACGCCAATAGACCACCGAACTTCTAGTAAGTCGTACCCTAGAGTGGGCAAAATTATCAATTGGAACGCGTGTTGAGTGAAATAGATGCGCTGGATTATGGGACAAAATTGTGTGACATGGTATGGGACGTATCATAGCGATTTGGCCCTATAATTTGGATCCTTGTGATTTATTGAATTGAGTAATGCGTTTCAATTGTTGTGTGCATCGATTTTATGCATAATGTGTACAAACTGTGCTGACCCGCAAAGTGGAACTAAGGTGAAGTCCTCTATGCTAAATGCATGATTGTGTGGTTAGGACGCTTCTTAGCGTATTTCCCTCATAATCAAGGTTTAGAGCGTGAACTTGCTGAGATTTATATCTCACCCTGTTGTGGGTCAATTTTTCAGGATCATCGAGTGGAGGACCTGGAGACGAGAGGAGGTGATCAGAAGTGTAGGTCATTTAGGGCCGCTTCTTTTTGGAAAGCCAGACCTTGTAGTCTTTTAGTCGTAGACCTTGTACATGACTCTATGTGAATATAAAAGCATGTTTGTTTTGAATCTATTGTCCTGCTTTTCTATCCCGAGATGATTATTGTCAGGGGATTTATTTTTGCTTCCGCATGTGCAATAAACAAAAAGGGTTGATGACTCATCCTAAGAAGTCGCAAAATACTATCGACCAGAGAGGGATGGGCATGCGCTCGGGGTTTGGGGCGTGACAGGCGGTATGACAGATTTTGGTAGTGACTCGATTGAGATAGAATCTCCACCCAAACCAAAATGGATATTCCATGTGCATTTACTTTGATGTTGCATAGTATCTTATTCATGCACGTTGTTTTGTGAAGGGGCAAAAGTAAGAATTCATCAAATCAAAAATTGGATTTTCAGTCTCGATTGATCAATTTGTGTGTTTGTTCTCTTTCGATAGGGGCAATTCAAGGAAACCCATTGCTGAGACAATCCCTTCGTGGGACAATTCCTTGAATGAATGCTTGAAATCATGTTTTTCATACTTATGAGAGCATTTTTGAGTGTAGTAACTTGTCTGTTTGAAGTCACAAAAACTTTTCATGCTTAAAGTTAATGGACTCTTTTGAAAAGAGAATTTCCATAGTAGTTTTGCCTATTTAATTCACCAATTTCATGTGGAGATTTGTCAAGATAGAAATTTCAATGGAGTGACATTAATGCTTAAGAATGCTGAATGAGACGTATCAGGATGATGAAAAGCAAGCCTTATCCTATACACAGCCCCCTACTTATACATTTGTGAGATGAGTGTAGAAAGTTCCATATCTACAAGATAAAGAGTTTTCTCATGAAAAGTATGATGATCGAAATGATGAGGGGCAATTCATTTTTTTATCCCAAATATTACAGGTGATCCATTGCTTAACCGCTTTGAGCCTTATATACTTATGGAATTTTTTTTAAAATTATCCCTGTCAAAAACCACCCTACATCAAGGCAAATGGGAGGTAAGATAGCATCATGAGGTGATGAAAATGAAAAGAAATTTTCTTACTTTCACTTGCATCAATCTTCAAGTCGTGTTATTACATTGAATTCATGTGGTAATTTAGGTGCCTTAAGATAATGAAGAGTATTTCTTTATTTATCTTACATACTTATATTATTTGCATAGCCAACTTGAGCCTGCAATTTCATTTCTTCAAATCCAATTAGTGATCATCCCCTACACTAGGGCAAGGCAAAAAGCAATTGTTCAAACAGTATGGTTTGGAGTGCTGACAAAAGACGAAGACCTCCCAAAAGTCCAAATGTTAAAAAACTCATTCAATAAAACTAAGGGGCATGAAAAAGCAATGTGTCTGGTAAAAGTAAGGCCAATGCCCATGAAAAAAGAAGTGAAAAAAAAAAAATGAATGAGAACTAGGGGCATGAAAATGCGGTATGCATGGTAAAAGTAATGTCGATGCCCATAGATGGAAAATGAGAGTCAAGATAAGAACTATCAGTTGTAAAGAAAGGTTGTATCTCCAATGGAGTAATACTCAAAGAACTCGAATGCTGAGTTTTTACAATCAATAGGGCACCTATGAAGACAATCCCCGATGATGAAAAAGAAAACTGGTGGCAATGCCAAGATAATCATCAACTCTTACCCTTTACACATATTTTGAGCCTAATGATCCTTTTGTTTCGCAATTTATGAACCCAGCCTATGTTATGCTCCTTACAAAGTCTCTTCAGATTAGGGCATTTGAATTAACATGGGAGTTCATATGTTTATAAGCATCGCTCGAAGAAGTGCAAGTAAGATTATTTATTTCTCATTTTGCAGGGTTTCTTGACTTGTAAACCCGGAGATGATTGCGAAATTGTTCTTTCAATTGCCTTAACTCAAAGAGTCCATTTGTTAAGCCATTGACCAAGCTTACATTACGGGCCCTGTTAAAGACCTCTCAGATTGGTAAGGTCGTATTGCTTGCGAGAATGCTCTAACCCTTGTCGATATGATGGAGTAATTCTCATAAAATAGTCATTCTAAATTAGAGTAAATAAAAGTCATTTCTAACTGAAAGTCTCTCATTTAGTAAAAATCCATGTCATTGTCTTAAAAGACAATTCTCTCCAATGGAAATTTGGGTGATGCAAATATGGTAAAGTCATTATGCATAAACCTTGATTGAATGGATGAAAACCCCACAGAACTTTGAAATGGGCATTCTAGAGTAGTTCAAATTGTCTACGTCTTCAATGAATGCGTCTTCAATGAATGCATATCAGTTTTTGCTCTAATCATGTTTGACAGGTAATATTTCCTTGAAGACCGAGTAATACTTGACGTTCAAGTTGCTCCTTGAAGCCCAGAGTCTTTTCACTGACCCGGCGTGTTTCCGTAGCCCATAGTCTTTTCACTGACCTGGCGTGCTTTCGTAGACCTGGCGTGCTTCCGTAGCCCGGTGTCATTTTGATCAATTCGGCGTGCTTTCGTAGCCCGAAGCCTTTTTCACTGACCCAGCGTGCTTCCATAGCCCGGTGTCCTTTATATTGACTCGGCGTGCTTCCATAGCCCAATGTCCCTTTTAATAGACTCGGCATGCTTCCATAGCCCGAAATTCCTTTATATTGACCCGGCGTACCAAAGTCATTTTCATTGACTCGGCGTGCTTCCGAAACCCGATGTCCCTTTTAATTTTGGTTGGCTAGTGTTGACATTTTTTACCGACTGGCGTCAACATGGCCAATTCTTTAGCTAATGCTAATGTGAATAAATTTTTAATAATATTTTTTTATTTGATTTTTTAATAATTATTTTGTTGGCTAGCTCGCCTCACCAACCACTTCCAAGGTCTCAAACTTGCCCCACAACACACAGATCAAATCAAACTTGCCTATCATTTCCTACGCGTGCGAAATCTCTGCTTCCCAACTAACCACATCTCAATCACACGTAATCCTGTGATTTGCGTGTAATTCTAGTGATAGTCCCAACTGTTTCATTTTATATTAAAGTTAGCCTTGTACTTTCTAATATCTTTCGATTGCACCCCTCGGTCAGTTTTGGGGGCCCTTTTGGGCATTTCGAAGGGGGGAAGAAACCGTGAGCAACGAAGTAAGTTTTATAATATTCATGTGCCACGTAGGCAACACCATATCTTGGTTTATTTTAAATGATTTTTTTTCCTCTAATAATTTATTAAACCAAAGAGTATCTCATGCCTATCTGGACATGTCCGGCTAAAATCAAATGAAAATACATTCCAATGATATGATCTTTCATAGTTTCCATTCATCCGACCTTGAATCTCTTGAGCAAATGACTTGTAAAGAATACTATTTATCACTCATTGAAATGATACTAGCTTTTGTGCGGTTCAAGTTCACCTACCTAGAAATAAAACCCTAGTAGAGGTAGAAACACATTCCTTCTATGATCTTGACCATAGTAGGCATGATAAGGGGAGGGAAAAAATAAGGAAAATAACCATATTATGTCATTTAATTGGTTTAGTCTAATAACATAGGTCCATTTCCTTTACAAAAAATGAATGATTTAGAAAAAAATTTAATCGCCTATACCACTTGAAATAATTAGTCAATAAAAATGTTTTCATAAATAATAGTTTATGACTAAATATTTTCGCAAAACGAAAGAAACCTTCGTTTATAGGAAAATGCTTTCCATATCATTTAATTTGCACAAAACAAATGGATACCTGATTGAATATTGCCCAAATGTAATTCAATGCCTATAGTTTTATGCCCAGTAAATTTTCCATAACAAAAAAGGAAAGAAATTCAGGGTTTATATTTATATACTTTGATTAAGATAAATGAAGCTTGAAGCTTCACCACCAAGAGTGGCAGGCCATCTGAGTACTTTGACTTCCTCCACAACAAACAGATAAAACCTGAACATGCACATCAATTCCTCCATTATTATATTCTAAAGAGCTAAGTGATACAAATGGACAAAGTGAAGAGCCTTAAGCCATAAATGAACGCAAGGACATCAACATCGTGTCGACGGTGCTCTTCATCCTCGTTGCCGTCAAGCTTCCTTACCAGAGAAAAAAAAATGGGCATCAACATCGTGTCGACGGTGCTCTACTCTGCAGCACTCGTTCCAGTCGCCCTCTCCATCGCCTTCGCTCTCCTCCTCTTGAAAACCTTCACCGGCAAGTCCCTCTGGAGCTCTAAGTATCCGCCCGTTCGCGGGACGGCCTTCGATCTACTCATCTACTTCAACCGGCTTTACGACTACCTGACCGGAGTCGCGAGGAGATCTCCGACGTTCCGGCTCCTCGCGCTGTACCAGAGTGACATTTACACAGTGGATCCAAGGAACGTCGAGCACATATTGAAGACCAACTTCAATAAGTACACGAAGGGAAAGATTGACATAGATATAATGAAGGATTTGTTAGGGGAGGGGATTTTCGCGGTGGACGGAGAGAAGTGGAAGAAACAGAGGAAGGTCGCCAGCTTTGAGTTTGCGACGAGGATGCTCAGAGATTTTAGCTGTTGCGTGTTCAGGAAGAATGCTGCGAAGCTGGTCAAGGTCGTGGAGGAGCTATCGGCTGCTTCAGAGGGATTCGATATGCAAGTAAGTAGTTTCAATTTTTGAACGGCGAGAACTCCACGATGATCAAAACCACTCTGAAAGAAACATAAGGTGAATGGAATCAAACATAAAGACCGCATATTTCCGACAGAATATCGAAATATAATGAAATTGGTCATCCGGATTTGATAGATATGTAGCTTTGTCTGAAAATGATTGGATATGTATGCAATCTAAAGAGGATTAGATATAGCTAGTATTGAAGAGAAACCTAGGATAGACGAAAACTGTTGGGGTCACTCGACAATAGGAGCGACCATCGCGTGGTAGTCATCAGTCCTCCTCGGCCTCCACCCAAACAATTTGAGAGAGAGAGAGAGAGAGAGAGAGAGAGAGAGAGATGGCAACCATAACAGTAGAAGGAAGGACATATCCTTACGATGGTCTTTACAGTAGCAAAGAGGGTGAGAGGACACTGTTCATTAGTTTGATCATCATATTGTCTTAAATCTTGTGTGTAGGATATATTGATGAGGTGCACTTTGGATTCCATCTTCAAAGTTGGATTCGGTGTGGAATTGAATTGCTTGGAAGGTTCAAGCAAAGAGGGAAGAGCCTTCATGAAAGCTTTTGATGAGGCAAATGCACTAACCTACCGGCGACTTATCGATCCTTCTTGGGAACTCAAAAGACTTTTCAACATCGGTTCAGAAGCTCGTCTTAGGAATGACATTAAACTCATCGACAATTTTGTGCATCAACTTATAAAGATCAAAAGGAATCAGCTTGCAGCGCAGCGAGAACAGGTGAGTTCTTTTTAAAATTTTATTAGTGAACATGTAAATTGTAAGTACTTAGTGTGCATTTAGCTGTTCGATTTTTTGAAGTTTGTGCTCTTCTTTTGTCAAGCCACTACTCAAATTAGGAAGGCACTATGGCATGTGATGTTGCAGAAAATTTTAATAACAAGAACAATGGAAGAATCCTATAGAAGCTCCAGAACCATTTTGAGAGGAAGAATTCTGAATAGAACTTGTGGCACCATCTTAAGATTGTTTTCATGACAGAGTCATACTACTTTCCAGGTTTTTTGTTTGGCAATTCCCCCGGCTGATGTTTCATTTTCTCATTTTTTTCCTACAAGAATGACAAGGAGGACATTCTCTCCAGATTTTTGCTCGAGCACGAGAAAGATCCCGAGAATATGAACGAGAAGTACTTGAGGGATATAATTCTGAATTTCATGATTGCGGGAAAAGATACTAGTGCAAATACCTTATCATGGTTCCTCTACATGCTCTGTAAAAACCCCCTGGTGCAGCAAAAGATTGTGGACGAAATAAAGGAAGTTATTGGAGATCAGGCAAGTGAAGCTAACCCAGATGAATTCGTGGAAAGAATAACTGATCCGGTGCTTGGCCAAATGCACTACCTTCATGCCACACTCACAGAGACTTTGAGGCTGTATCCAGCAGTCCCACTGGTAATCTACTGTTCACTTGTAAGATTTGAAGTTCAAATCCCAAACTGATCACAGAAAAAGAAAACAAAAAGTTCAAAATTAACTTGAGATATTATGAACTCAAATAAATTCATCAACAGATCATTGAATCACAATGGGTCTGAGTAAATCACCACTGGAGTTGCACCACAAGACATCATGATTTTCCAGACTTTAGAAGCTACGATGCATCATCCAAGTCTATTTATGACAGACTGAAAATTTTGCTTAAGTGCATGTTCGGGAATCCTTTAATTCCCATTAAACAACTATAGAGCTCACATTTTTCCACCACAAATCAAATGCTAGCTTTTCACTCATCTCTAAATTCACGAACAAATACTAGTGCTACCCTGACTGCATTGCCATCATGCAACTAGTCCTTAAATTGTATTCAAATGTCAAATACCTCGCAAAAGAGTCAATATTCTTCTGAACAAAACATGATCAGCAACACAGCAGATGCTAGAAATCCTTCAGATTGGCAATTACAAAGCCAGCACAAGCCAAAGAGAACACGCATTTAACAAGCTTCAGCTTTTGTATCGATACATGCTAACTTTGATCTTTCACACTTCTGCACAACAGGATAGCAGATGTGCTGAGACAGATGATGTTCTCGCAGATGGCTTCCACGTGAAAAAGGGGGACACCGTTAGTTACTCAGCTTACTCAATGGCAAGAATGCATAACGTCTGGGGAGAAGATGCTGAGGATTTCAAACCTGAAAGATGGTTGAAGGATGGAATTTTCCAAAATGAATCACCTTTCAAATTTGTTGCATTCCATGTTCGTTTCTTTATCCCGAGTCCTCATGAATTTTCCAAAGTGTGTGTACATATTTCAAGCATCTTCAGTGACAAACCTACTTTCCTATTTGCAGGCTGGTCCTAGGATCTGCCTCGGAAAGGATTTCGCTTACCGCCAGATGAAAATAGTTTCAGTAGCTCTCCTTCGCTTCTTCCGTTTCAGATTAGCTGATGAAACTAGACCTGTGACCTACAAGGTCATGTTCACCCTTCACATCGACAATGGCTTACATCTTCATGCTGTTCCCAGATTGGCTTAAGTAAGAGTTGGACCATCGTTGAGTATAGTCCATCAAGACATGGATTTCTAATGGTGGATGCTAGCAGTTTTCACTGATAAGTAAGCATGTGCACTCCATGTTCTTACTACTGGATATAAAGATTGGAATATTAATGTGTTTTGCTTATATTCTGTGTGTAATATAAGTTCATCAGGCTTTGTGACAATGCCAATAAAATCTTATTTTCATAAAGCCTCTGAGAGGCCAACAAGCTGATATGTCCCTAGAACTAAAATGGCTTTCCAGCTCATTCAATAATCAGCCATCTGGCAATTCATTATATCATTGACATACCAATCTGATAATCAGGTAATTGGCTTCGGCTGAGCTAGAATATTCATAAGAATATATACTGAGAACAAGTTTTCCTGTTATGTGAAGTAAAGCATTTGGTTAAATGTCTAAACTATCACAAAATTAGGCAAAGAAGAACGGTTCTCCTCCTGCAATGCAAGAAATTTAGATATCCCATGACAAAACTAGATCTCTCAAAACTAACACTACAATAAGCCAAATTAGAAATATAGAATACCATTATGATTTGCCTAAAAACATCTGGCCAAAGTAGTGCTCTAAAGAAGGTCACAATGATAGTGAAGAACCTATTTTCAAAGGAAGTCGTCTGCTGGGCCTGGCTGCCCATACTTAGCGATTTTGCTACACCTCAATGGGCAGTAAACAAAGTTGCTGTTGGATACATTTTGCGGGGTCTTCATGCCTTCACCCAAATCAAAATGAAACGAATTAAATTTTTTTTTTTGGGGGGGGGGGCGCAAAACATAGAACACTACTTTAGGGATCATGGCCAATTTGAGCAGCGCTTCGACAGCCTCTCCAAGTTTGACCTTCTCATCTCTGGGAAAGTACATGCCATTCTCAGCACTGGCCTTCTTCTGTTTCTTTTTCCTTGATTCTCTATGCCTAAATAGACAAATCTAAGATCATACTCAGGAAGACAGTCTGGATGAGGTAAATGCAAAAAGCTCATCTTGGAACTACCATGACTCCCTGCCATGCATCTACTAGCTCTTGCATTTTTTACTATGGATTTCATCCCAAATATTCACTACATGCACAGGCCCGATTCAACAGGTACAGATTGTTACTGCTTGCCAATTTTGCAGAACTCGCGGAAAAAGAGAATGCTATTTTGGGCAAGACTAGGGATCTCACGTAAACGACATTGAAATACTTTTATCTCCTGTAGTTCCAAAAAGACCTACAGCAGAAATCTATCAAAGTGACAGCAATTGATTCCAACGTGTCCCTTTTCCGACCGTGATTCCTATACTGTAGGAGAATTACATAATGGCCAATGCCAAGTGAAAACGACCGCTTTCTCCGAATGCTGTAATTATACCATGACGGGTTCCAGCGCAAGTACATTGCTTCACTGAACCTTCTGTCATTCTAGAACTCAATCTCTCGTTCTCGCTTTAGACATTTCAAGAATGGATCTCCCAACAGAAGTAGCAGAACGACCTCCTGCTGGTACGAGCCACACATCTCATCATGTTAGCCCAAATGACGATCTCGAGTGTGTACATACTACCATCATCACTAGCTTGGAAAGGGTGTTGACGAAACATGGAGACTGAAGTCAATCAAGGCGCCATCCATGATGCGGAAAATCGCATGCCACGGTCGGAGGTCGAGCAGGAGTGAAGGAGATGAGAAGCTTGGAAAGGCAATGCGTCGTCGGCCTGGGAGGCATCGGGGTGGAGGAGGGAGGGCGGTGGCCCCACCGTGAGTCGCCGTGTCGTTCTCCGCTCTCCGCCTCCTCCATTTTCTTACCGTCCTCTCTCTCTCTCTCTCTCTCAAAAATGAGAAAATTGATTGTTGGTCCTGTGTTTTCCGTGTAATTCCGGCGATGGTCCCCAATGTTTCATTCATTTGAGATTGACCCCCATAGTTTCTAATTGCTTTCCATGTCACCCCTCAGTCGGTTGAAGAAATGGTAAGCAACAAAGTCTGTCCTATAACATTGCATCGGGACCGCCGACTCTTGATTTATTTTAGCTCATTAAGGCTCCATTTATTCCGCAAAAATAATAATAATAATAATACAGGCGTTTAAAAAAAAATAATAATTCAAAGTCATTTTTCTGGAAAATGACTATTTTTTTATGTTCGACTGAAACCTGAAATGAAGTGAAAAATATTTTCCTTCATACACTCCTTTCAATAATTTTTCTATTATTTTATTTTTTAAAAATCAATTTTTAATTATTTTATTCTTGCTTTTCTTTCTTCTTTTCTTCTTCTCCTTCCACAGTTGACCACGATGAAAACCAACAATCGGCTACCAGTGAGCTCGAGTAGACTCCAGCTTCCAAGATACTGACAAGGTTGAGCCTCGTTTGATCCAGTAAGGCTAAGTTGCTTGTAGCCAATGAGCTCTAGCCTCACCATATTTGACGAGCTAGGCAAGGCTCAAGCTTGCCTATAGCAAGTCGTTGATTGTCATTGTTGTTGGCAACCAATTAAAGAAGAAGGAAAAAAAAAAGAGGAAAAATTCCAAATAATTAAAAATGCGATTTTTATAAAAAAAAAAAATAAAAGGAAAAAGTGTTTGGTAAAAAAAAAAGCTTGGTTTAAAATTGAAAGAAAGAAGATAAAGTGGAAAATATTTTCCCATATGTTAGAAGACCATTTTCATCAATGGAAAATGTTTTCCTCGACCAATTCATTTGTTTTTTGCGAAACGTACATAGAAAAACCTATAGAATATTTTACTGAAAGTTGTTTTCCGTAAAATAAATGGAGTTTTAATCATCTATTAACCAAAGGATGTCATTGACTTTCGTTTCTGATGCTTACAATGTGAATGTGATTTGTTTGTCACTATCCCAACAGCCTAGTTAAAAAAAATTTATAGATACCGTCAAATAAGATAATATTTATATTTTTTATTTATTCTATCTTGAATCTCTCAAGAAAGAGATGTGTAAAGAATACTATTTATCACTCATTTAAATAATTCCAACAACTTTGGAGTGATTCAAAATTGTTGATTCTATAATTGATGCTAAATAAGAATCATCCACCTTGGAGTAAAGCTCAAACCAAAGCAGTTGTAGAGTTAAAAGAAATTATACAGATCTTTCTCCATTGAAAATACCATCCACTAGGAAGAGAATCCTCTAGACCAATGCTAGTAATGTATACTGGGAAGCCATACTATTTGAAGAGATTAAAGGTAAGCAACACATTTGCAGTTATAAAAGTGGAAAGTTTCCCTAGGCTGAAATGCATTATCATTCTACTTTCAAAGAAATATTGGTAATAAATAATAGAATAAAAATGTTAGAATTCCATCTTATTGGCCATCATTTTCTAGTGGAATTGGATATGGCATCTTTCCCCTAAATGGTCAAATTCAAACAAAAGCAAATTCCCCACTCCTAGCTCCTTTTATGGGCAAAATGGTTTTTAAAATACTCTATTAAAACCAAAACACATCGCAGGAATGAAAAATGTTCTTGTTGATTTCCTCTCTAGACAAAAGACACTAGCAGAGATCAATATGTACATTTTCAGACATGCTTTTCCTCAACAAGAAAAGTACAAGATTGAAAGAATGTGAGATTAGCCAAGCTTGGAATATCCTCAGGAAATCATTAAATAAATTCAAAATGACAATCTCACTAAAAATCTTAATAACCTTATGTGACAACATCATACAAATCTATCCAGGTTCCATGGAGGCTCAATTCTTTATCCTTTCGGATTAAATTTCATATGCTTATTTATTCATTCATTAATTTGGAAAGAAGATGATTTTCCTAACTAGCTTCGATGGTTGTTTTGATACTTAATCAATAAGTACTTAATAGCTATGAATTTCCCCACTAAAAAGTTCATTGTCAAATTAACAAAGCTGATTGCGCTTTGGTGAAATGAGGGAAATGAAAGCAACAAGAACCTCCTGACTATGCTTAACTAGTTCCATCCTCCAATTTATTGGAAATGCTTATTCCTCCAAGAACTAAGAGATGCTCCTCGAGCAGAGCTAGAGTTACACACGATGGTATTTTTCTGACGACCATGCATTTTTTTGTGAAATAATAGCACCCTCATCAATGCACCAGAAGGAATAGGAACCACTACTTACAAACCTTAACCACATCTCTAGGAAGCTCATATCTAAAAAATATTTCCTGATTGTGTCAGACCTGCCGAATACAACTACAGAGAACTTAAAAAATCCTATGCCGAGAAAACCGGACTATTTTTAAAGAAGTATGGGACTACTCAACAGCTGTATCATGGGACCATTATAGTCTTGCACCTGAAATCAGACAGGCACTTGAGGAATTCAAGCAAGCATTGAATCAAGTACGGACTCCTCCAACACAAGAACAAGAAATGACAAACATGGATGATCTTGAGAGAGAGGACCTCCCCATTGGGTATAGGATACTTGAGCATAGATCCATATGATCAAGGACCTTTGTCCTTATCCCTTGGAATGGACCCTAGCATAGTCTCCCATTATGTCCAAATAGCAAACTGGCCCTAGCTAATCATGCCTACTAACACCCCCACGAAACTCTAGGACTTGTGAAGAAGAACCTGCTTCAAGTAGTCAAAGTATGTGGAATGCCCTGATTTCACAAAGGGAATCCTCTCACAATATCAACATTCCTCCTGATGACATTGGAATGGAACAACGCTACGAGGAAAAACGATTTGCAAGACAAAGTTCTGATGATTCAAACTATGACTATAACTCTTGGGATGGTAGATAAACCTGTAGCAAAAGTTGCTATAGTAGTTGCTATAGCATAGGTCACTCTATCAAAGTACTAAGGAAATCATTATTTATGGCCACTGTTCATATCATCTAGAATAATTCCCGATTATGAATCCCGGAGCCTCTGTGTGTTTCAAGACCTATGAGCTTGGTCTTTGTTTTGGGTAACCTCTTAATGCCTATAAAAGACAAAGAGGATGTAATGTATTAAGCAGAGTCCATTGAAGTAAAATGCGTGCTTATGAAAATCCTATCCACGTCTTTCTAAACATTTTTTTATTCTCTAGCCTGATAGGATCCTCTAAGAAATGTAGCTTGGCTAAGTTTAGAAATGTTACTATCTTAGCATCTTTAACTATCTCTATGCTATGGACCAAATTTTTTGGTAATTTACAGCTAAAAGGTTGTCTCTTGAAAGCTTGAATAGAGGTTTGCCTAGTTTGGGATAGTATGCATGCTGCAACTAACCTGATTATCTCTAATTCTAAGCATAAATCCCCTCATTAAGATTAACCAATTGAATAAACCATTACTGTGTGAATTAATAAGATTGAACAATGAATTTGACCATTGATACTTATTTTGATATTATTGTGAAATAAATATTTCACATATAAATATATCTATTATAAAGCATATATAATTTATTCTCTTATGACTTATTTGTTATATTGGGTTAAAAGAATTATGGTTTTGGGGTGTAAATATGCATAATGGGTGATTGACCCGCTTAGAAGAGATGTCTTACTCACTAAGCTATGATTGTTTACCCCTTATTTACTAATCTTTTTCAAGTTCTTCAACTAATGATGAGTAATACGAGAGCGATAGTAATGACGAGATTTTTTAGAGTTGGATTTTGAGAGCTTTGAGGCTGCATCCTTTAGGTGAAAGGACGGCCGTGTCAGCCCATTCATGTTGGTTTTGGTGTGTGACAAAATCTATGTCTAAAGTGACAGTAATTAATTCTAACATATTCCTTTTCTAAAGAACTGCTCTTTTACTTGAAGAGCTCCGGCCCCTCTTGTAATATATGGATATTTTGGAGCAAGTAAGAAAAATAAAATGAAGGTGGGGTCCACAAGCAAAAGAAAAACAAAAGGAAAAGAAAAGATGTTTGACCTAGTCAACAAAAGGAGAAGAAAATGGGACATTCAGCAGAATAGAACGGAGAGGCTGTGAACTCTCATGAGCGCAAAACGAAAGGGG
This sequence comes from Eucalyptus pauciflora, assembly GCA_007663325.1. Taxonomy (NCBI): domain Eukaryota; kingdom Viridiplantae; phylum Streptophyta; class Magnoliopsida; order Myrtales; family Myrtaceae; genus Eucalyptus; species Eucalyptus pauciflora. Next base: position 77,086 of record VMYD01000289.1, read on the forward strand.
AAAGAAAGCGGTTTCGCACGCGCATGCCACGGGATCACACCAAGCCAAATCAACTTCATTTAGCAATGCTCAGTAAGTGCGCACACCCCTCGTTCTTCCAATCATAGTAGTTTTGGATTTAGTGCTAGAAATTCGAAATTATGTGAAATTTGAGCCACAAAATCGGATTTTTGAGTCAATAAGCTATGTGTGTGTATATAGTTTAGGATGTTATGGAGCTGTAAGATTTTACGGATCTTGATTTGAGCTTATAGTTTGCACGAAACAAAAACTCGAAGTTTCCCGCGCATGATGAACAGTTTTTGTCTAGCAATTTTGGGGCCGTATTTTGTTGCATTTTGGCTTGATTTTGGAACGGTTGAGTTTGGGTCCTTGTAGTATGTTTAAAGAACTTTCTATTGATTGTAAGGTGGAGAAAGTTATGGCGTGATCAAGTTTCGTGCTCAAACTCCGCATTGCAGACGGCTTGAATAATCACTTTAGATGTGCAATTTTTTTAGTACGTAGGTGTCATTTTATGCATAATTTAGTCTAACTATTAGTTGAGATAACATTTTACTTCGTTTTGATGCTACTTCTTGCTTATATGATAGGAATGCAAGTTCGTTGATTTCAATGAGCCTTGTTATTTGGTTTAGGGCATATCCAGGTCAGTGGTACTATTTCTTTTTTGAGTTTGTAAAACTCATATTTTAAAATACTATGAGTTATATATATATATTATGAATTACGAAATCGCATTGTTGTTGCATAAAAGTCGAATCAAACATTTACTGCCTTGTTCATTTTGAAATGGCATGGTAAAACATTTTTGGAAATAGCTTATATGTCGATCATTATGCAATGGATTGAGGAAATTCTTTATGAAAATAATTCTTTTGTTATTGTTGACACCTAAATTTTGGCAACCTGATTAGTTGTTCATCACATTAAAAATTAGGGATTAATTTTTAACCCCTAAACAAAAATATTATAATTAAATTGCATAACATATAGTCATTAGGAGCATATTTCATTTAATTGCATATTTGTTGGACCGGCGGTGAATGGATTTAGGCTGCGTTTGGCAACCACTTTGCCAAGGATCTTTAGCCCTCTAAAGGCCTTTGGGCCAAATATTCAGTGTTTGGAAAAAAAATTTTGACTTGCCTTTGCCAAGGCTGAAAGCCCAAGGCACCCCCATGGCTGCCTTAGGCATTCGGCCTTCTCGGAAGGCTGAGGAAGAGCAAGCCGAAAATGTTTCTTCCACAAATGTCCTCGTTAACATTTTGTTTTTCCGGTTTTGTCCTCGTCACTATTCACCTTCTTCTTCGTTGAGGTTGGCCGTCAAGAAGTTGCGCGGAGCTGCGAGGGGCCGGCGACGAGCAGGACAGAGGTCGGCAAGAGGCCGGTGCGTCACGGCGACCGTTGGCGGCTAGTCGCGTGACCTCGGCGACCCCTTGCGAGTCGCGTCACCGCGACCGCTGCAACCCCCGGCGACCACCCAGATCTGGGTCGCGCGACCTTTGCAACCCCGGCGACGCTCCAACCCCCGGTAGATCTGGGTCACTGGAGGTCGCCGACTCGCCGCGACCCAGATCTGGGCCGCCCGACCTCCTGCGACACAAATCGGCGCGCGATTTGTGTCGCCGGAGGTCACGTGGCCTAGATCTGGGCCGCGCGACCTCCAGCAACCCAAATCGTGCGATCGGGATCGCGCGATCTGGTCGCAATCGGGGTATATGGGTGGCGGCGACTCTTGCCGGAAGGTCGAGCGACCAGCCGCGCCGCGACCTCCTTGCGGAGGTGGCCGAGGCCGCTCGATCTGGTCGCGGCGACCCTCACCGACCGCTTCTCCCTCGCCGGACCGCCTGCTTGCCCTCACCGGACCGCCTATCCTTGCCGGCAGTAACCAACCAATTCTCTTTTTTTCCTTTTTTTTAATAACAAAAGTATTTTGCAAAGTTAATTTATCCAAACACTATTTTTCTCAAATATACTTTACAAAGGACTTTCACAAATATGATTTACCAAACACAATTTGCATTTCCAAAAACCTCTTTAGCTCAAAGGTCTTTACATTTTATCAAGGACTTTCCCCAAAAGTCTTCCCAAACGCACCCTTAGGTGAATGGCTTTGAATATTGAAGCCCACAAGAGCATTAAACTTTGGATAAGTTGATAATTCATCCATGGTGATTGATATTACATTTACACAGGTGTCCTAAATTGTTAAAAGTCGATTTCATCACATTGGCACTGATATATTCATGCATGCTCACCTATTTGAGGGAACAAATGCAAAGAAAGGACAACGTGTAAGCGGCCACCGATTTGTACATGGAGAAGCCCATCCACGTGAAGGAAAATTATGCACTTGGCCATAATTCGGTCAACATGGGGAGTAAGAAATTGACCGACATTATTTTAAGAGGGAAGAATTTATGCATGATTCTCTGGTCAGATTCACGCAATATTGGCAAAGTAATAAAGAATGGAAAGAAGCGAAAAGTGAATCTCACTTGATGAGAGGGAATGAAAGAATATATTTCTTTTCCTTGTCCAAAATTTGATATCCTGGCCTATATAAAGAGGGGAAGCAATGCTCGTAAAAAGGGGGAGTCCTTCGTGTAGTCTTCCTTCATACGGCCACGTCTCTACCACACGCCTTTACGCGGGTTTTGCGGCACCCTGTGCCTCCACCGCCTGGCGACGTCATGCACCGCGGCTACACTTAGTAGTCTTGTCCAGCCTCCTTCAAGCTTTGTAGCGGTTGCTCCTTGGCGCCCCACCCGGCGTTGCTGATCTGCTGCTGTTCTTTCAACTGAGAACGTGAGTTTTAGCGCCGCACCTCACACCCATCAACCAGCGTTTCGGCGAGAACCAGCTTCTCAGCCCCGAAGACTGTCATAACCACATTCCGACAAGTTTCGGGCGCTGGTCTTTAGCCCCGTCGTTGCTGTCCAGAAGTACTGACGATTTGCGACTCCCCAAAGTTCCAGTCACAGCTTTCTGATGAGTGATCGATGAACAAATAGCAACTCCCGCTGTTTCCGGTGATCCCAGCTTATTGCCAAGCTTCCAACAATGTTCATGAAAGATACGAAGAGAAGGAAGGACTCACAAGAGCAATAAAAAAGGAAAGAAAAATTATTCTCTTTTCCTTTGCAGCTCCCTCCCGAAGGCATTGCTGAACCAGCCATCAAGCCGAGCTACCACGCGGTCCAAATTGAGCAACACTGGAGTCCCACCGCTTTGGACCTTGCCGCAGGTAGCCCTTAACGTTGGTTATCACCGCCTTGTCGTGAGATGTGATCCACAAACCCAACAGCTGCTGCCCCTCCGTCATACCAACCACCGTTCGCAAGCCATCCATCGACAAATTTGAATTTGGAAGTATATTCGACAATTAGGTAAAAAAATCTCATCCTGATTTGATTTAAATATCATATTGCCCAGATTGATAAGACTGATATCTAATTTAAATCTTTTGAGTAAGAGTTATAATATTAATTAGGATCTATTTCCTAATTTGCAAACTCATATAATCTTTGATTCCACCTATAAGACTTTAGATGGAATTATTAATTCCGTGGGAATCTTTAAAATTAATATTTTGATCTTTAAGACTTAAGATTAACTCATCGATTTTATTCGCGAAATTTCAAGTTGGTTGGATATTATTTCCTTATTCGTATTGATTGGATGATATACGATCTTGAGTGATTTTGTGCTTATCTTACTTTAATTGCTTTATTTATCCCAAAAATACAAAAAAAGATTGCATTTGCATATCATGTAGATTAGAATTGATTTCCTAGATAGAATTGTATGATAGAATAGTTAGATTTCTTTCTAATTATATTGGAATGCATGTTTAGATGATATCTAGGTTAGATAATATCTTTAAATTAAATTGCATGTCGAGATAAATTTCTAAGTTAAGATAGGATTCAGATTAATCTATTTCCTAACTTAAGATAGATAATATCTTACTTTAGTTAGATTTTTTATTGTTAGTAATTTTTAATTACGAATTTTTATAAAAAAAAATATAAAAATATCATGCACATGTTATATAGAATTAGGTTCATTTCATTTAGTAATTGTTGCTAGGTCAATTTAATTAGAAATTGTCCGTCATTAAAATTAGGTCATTTACTTAAATTGCATGACACATAGCTTAGATTTCATTAAGCAAGAGAAAATCCAAAAACAATAATAATAATAATTACTTGTATTGGTGAGTTGAATTGCTTTTTTGGTTCAATTTATTTGATTCATTGAGTGTTTAATAATGGTTAAGTATTCATGTGATCACCCAATGCATGATAGTAATTTAGGCTAAAACCAATCCAAATTGCCTACAAAGATATTTAAAAAAAAAAAAATGGTACCGAAAGAGCATTAAAGAAATTTAGTGTAATGAAGTCCCCGTACCCAAAGTCTCTAGTTCGTAGGAGTAAAATAATTCTCCGATTATTTTACTTAGGTGTCTAATCGACATATCATAAACTGATTAGTGGCAACTCCTAATTAATAATATTTTGCATGCTAAATACTTAAACCGAAGTCGCAAATTTGTATGGGCTTGGGAGAGCCCAAGCTAAGTTTAGGCTTAGTAGTTCATTAGCCAAACCCTAAGTGGTTTTAGGTTGCGACAGTTATATATTATATGTTTGGATTTGTGAGGAATTGAAAAGGGCATTGTTTGAAATAACTTGAAATGATTAATTGTAAATACCTTGATCAAATGTTTTGTGAAAGAATTGCCAAAAATTATGGGTATGGATTCAGGAAATGCTCTAAGAAACACATCCTATTTGATAAATTGAGCTATGAAAGTTGACTCGGTTCAGTTTGCAAAATCGGGTTATGAAATGGATTATGGTCTTTATTGTGAATTTGTTCTATGAAATGATATGAGAAATATTTTCCCCCAAAAAAAAAAAGTATTTCTATCAAAGGAACCGAGTTACAAAATATTATATGGTTGGTTCGTTTACATGTATCGTGGATTATGAAATTGATTATGGATTGAATTTCTGAATATTAGAGAATGTGGGTTTAGTGTTCAATATTGTTGTGAGCCCAATGAGGGGCTTGTGAGTACGTGCATACTAATTTAGAATATTTTTGTGGGCCGAGCCACATGCTAATAATAAGTAGAGACCTTGCCAAAGAGGATATCGTGGTCACATTGTCACTAAGCTTTGTGTTGGGACCATAGTTTGATATTGAGCAAAGGGTTGGTCGATGGATAAACCATTGGCATGTGGTTTCATATGAGATGGATCAATAGAATAGACCATTAATATGTGCATGTAATTAACCAATGCAATGGACCATTGGCGTGTGAATTAATAAGATTAACTAATGGATTGAACCATTGATAGTAGTTATGATATTATTGATTTAACAAATGTTTTTTTGATATGTGTATGATTATGTTAAAGTAATATAACATATTTTTATCTAGTATATGTATTATGTTGTAGATTTGGGTTAAATGAGTTATGATTTGGTTTTATAAAGTGTATAGTGGGATGCTCCATCTACTTAGAAGAGATACGCACTACTCACTGAGCTGTGGTTACTCATCCCTCTATTTTTTTCTAATTTTTTCAGGTTCTTCAGCTAGTAATAAGTAGTACGAGAGGGATAGCAACGAGGGGACTTTTGGAGAGATGGGTTTTTGGTGGTTTAAGGCCGCGTCTTTTGAGTGAAAGAACAGCTATGTCATCCCCATTCTTGATGGTTTTAGGATGTGACACCTCTTGTTTAAGCCTGTCACCAAGGTTTCCGACGGTCGTTCTTAAACTGTACAAGAATTTCCCATTGGCCAAAGCTAAATGAAAACGAGCTCTTTCTTCGAAGGCTGCATTATATGATGACGGGTTCCGGGGCAGGTACATTGCTTCACTGAACCTTCTGTCATTCTAGAACTCACTTTGATTGCTCTTGCTTTAGACATTTACAAGAATGGATCTCCCAACAGAAGTAGCAGAACGACCTCCTGCTGGAACAAACCACACATTTCATCGTTTTCGCCTTTATTCAACACCAAGATCCCTACAAAAGAGCGAAATCTCTTCTAGCGGCAACGATCTCGAGTATGTATATACTACCATCATCATTAGCTTGAAAGGGGTGTTGACAAAACATGGAAACGCCATCAATGACGTGAGAATTGAATGCAACACGCGGAGGTCGAGTGGGAATGGAGGAGATGAGAAGCTCGGAAAGGTAATGCGTCGTCGACCTGAGAGGCATTTGATGGAGGAGGGGGGGCTGTGGCCCCGCCGTGAGCCGCCGTGTCGTTCTCCTCTCTCCGCCTCCGCCCTTTCCCCACCATCACACACTCTCTCTCTCCCCGAAAAATGAGAAAATCGATTGTCGGTCGTGTGTTTTGTGCGTGATTATGATGGCAGTCCCTACTTTTTCATTTATTTTAAATTGACACCATACTTTCTAATTGCTTCGATGTCACCCCTCAGTTGGTTTTGGTGTCCCCTTTGGGCATGGGGAAGAAAAGGTGAGTGATAAAGTTTGTCTTAGCATAGGAGCCGCAGATTCCTGGTTTATTTTAGCTCATTTTTTTCCCTTTAAATCATCTATTAACCGAAGGATGTCGTTGATGACTTTCGTCTCCAATGCTTAAAATGTGAATATGTAATGTTTGTCACTATCTCAACATGTCCAGTTAAAGTTAGATATAAATATCGTCGAATCATATTATCTTTACGTTTCTCATTCATCCGATCTTGAATCTCTCGAGCAAAAAGATGTGTAGAGAATACCATTTATCATCCATTAAAATAATACCAGCTTCGGAGTGGTTTAAGTTCACCTAGTTAGAAGTGAAACCCTAGAAGTTGAAATGCATTTTAGTACAATATCGCCTATAATAAGCATGACAGAGGGGGAGCAAAAAAGGGAAACAATCATATTATGAGGTTTAGTTGATTTAGTTTTAGTAGCTTAATGACGAGAAAATCCTGAAAATTAAGTCTCTTATTGGGTGGTTCATACTTAGAATGTGTTTATTTCGTGTAAAAAAATATGACAAAGGTTTTTGTGGAAATCGATTCCAAAGAAAATTGATAATTTTTATTTATTTGGTGACATATTGAAAAGGTATGTTTGAAAACATTTTCGAATGTTTAAATCTCATTTGAAATAACAAATATTGAAGAAGGTAAGATGTGAGCATTTGTGAAGAGACATGCCATGCTTGGGAAATGATTTCATTTATTGAGAAAGTAGGAATTTTTATTTTTTGGTTTGTTTTCCAAATTTTGAGGATGTAATTAATTATCAAAAAAGTTTTAAACCTATTATAATTATGTCAATTTGGTTCTAAATTTTTTGTGTCAATTCAATTCTAAACCTTTTGTATTTATGTCAATTCAGTCCATCTGACCAATTTTGGCCGAGTGGCATTGACATGAACACTAATTGGTACCAGCCATCCAACCGATGCTAACGTAGACAATTTTTTGTTAATATTTTATTTATTTTGAATTTTGTAATTAATGATTTACTTTTTCATTTCTTTCTCCCTCTTTTTTTCCCACGTTCCTTTCTTCTTCCAGACAAGATCCAGCAAGGTTAGCCTCGCTAGCCAATGGCGAGGCTCGCCCCACCGGCCACTTCCGAGATCTCGAAGTTCCCCCATAGGACACGGGTGAAACTGGAAGTTGCCCATCAATTCCTATGTGTAATCTCTACTTCCCAACTAACCACATCTCAATCACAAACACTAATTTACTCTTTCCTTCCACATCACTAAAACCTCAAATGCCAAGTAAACAAATGGACAAAATCAAAAGTCTTGAGACATGAACCAAGGCAAGGATATCATCTACTTTATCTTCATCCTCGTTACCGTCCATCTTCTTCACACAAAAAGATGGACATTGTTGGGATCGACGGATCCCCGAAAACGGATTCGGCACTTAAAACCGAACCCCTAAATCAATGCGGAAGATAAGCCCAGGAATAGTCACGTATCACCGATCGTAAAGCACACCACGGATTCGAGCGTACCTTGTTAGCCACAGCCTAAACACCGATGCCGAAAGGAAGAAGAGAATTCAGCCTTGTTCCGATCCGATGACGTCAATTCGCCTTCAAAGGAAGATGGTGTTGCCTCTTGCAATAATCCTTTCTATTTGGGAGTGTTCTTGAGTGAGAGAAAAAGAAGAACGTTATGATTCCAAAAGGTGCGTTCTTTCTCTCTCTCGTCCCTTTTATAGGTCCATCCATCTACGGGCCTTATTCTTGCGGGCCGGGCTTTTTAGGCCCATCGTGGGCGGGCCAACTTATGGCCAACTTAAGCCCATATCTAAATTAAAACCATCATCTCTCACTCGCACATGGTGGACCAAAACCAACATGGGCGGACAGGTCCTACTTAGGCCCATCAATTGAAAGTCTATCAACTCCCACTTGCATGGTGGGCCGAACAGAATCCTCTTTTCTTTTTGCAACATTCATACTGGTGAATAGTTAGTGCGACCAGCATACTTTGAGAGCTCGTTGCTATACATATGTTAGGAATATATAGCAGCTCATATTGGGCATCATTTTCCGAGTAAATTTAGTATGCAGTACCCTAGATCCATCGATCACATTTATATCTCTCTTAATCTCATTTAAACAATGATATATATATATATATATATATATATATATATATATATATATATATATATATATATTGTATTCACAATTATGATTATCCCAAAGACAGTCATAATTGGTCGACCTGTGAATACAAAACCACAATGTGATTCTACAAATCCGTCTTCCTCTTTCCTTCAAACTCTTAATTTCAGTTCAACTTGCTTTTCTAGAAATGTCACATTAGATCGAATCAACTCATGACCATTGGCAACATTCTAAGATAGCAAACACTAAATAGAAATCTTGAGAATAAGTAAGAGTCATGAGGGCACTAAAATTGAGGAACTCTTTTCCTCAAGAGTCTCACACGTCATAAAAGTTGAGATCAAACTTTTGCCACTTTTATAGGTCGTCTCATGCATACGTAGTATGAAATACGTATTACGGTATTAACTCATTTCCCATGGAGCGTATGTCTACACCATCAATACCATACAGATGATAGTTCAGACATACCCAATGTCTAACTTGAGTTCACGTATTTATTCATTCACAAAATTCATTAGAACTCACATCTGGCATTTTAGACAAATTAAGTAAAATGTGTGGGTTATTTTACTTTCGGACATCGTAAGTACTACGTCATCATCTTAACACTCAGTTAAGGCGACATATTTATTTTAAGCTTGAGCTCTCGATTATCACCTAGATAATAAGCTTAAAAACAGTCACATCTCTATCTATCACATAGTAAATAGAGGTGATTACCCGTGTGAGTGGGCTAATCTCTTATATGTCCGACATACTTTCTCAACATAATATAATGCACTAAGCTTTAAGATGCATAAAGATCAAACAAAAGATTCATAGGCATTAATGATGAAAACACAAATTCATTAAATGTGAACTACTCAGGGAAATTATAATATCCAGTACATCAGACTCTACGCAATCCTAGAGATTTTACATGACCACAAAACACGTCTCTAAGTATTGGCTTTGTCATAGGATCTGCTACCATTCTATGCGTAGATATGTACTGCAAGTTCACATCATTTCGTGCAACCATATCTTTGACAAAGTTATACTTGGTATCTATATGTTTGGTCTTGCCATGATATTTTGGATCTTTGGTGTACGCTATAGCTGCTTGGCTATCACAATTAACTAATAATGGATTTGCAGCTTTCTCAATAACACCTAAATTATCCAAAAAATCTCTTAAGCCAAACTACTTCTTATATTACTGCTGATAATGCCACGAACTCAGCTTCCATCATGGACAAGGCTATACACGTTTGTTTCTTACTGCTCCAACATATGGTGCCATTATTCAATAAGGAAACAAACCTAGAGGTAGATTTCCTTTCGTCTAAACCTCCTCCCTAATCAATCTTAGAATAGCCTTTGAGTCGCAGATCCTTTCCTTGATAACTCATCGTATAATCAGCAGTTCCATTTAGATACCTCAGTATTCTCTTAACGGCTTTCCAATGGCTGGACCTGGATTGGATTGGTATCTACTCACCATTCCAACTGCAAAACATATGTCGGGTCTTGTACACATCATAGCGTACATCAAACTCCCAACTGCACTAGCATAAGGAACGTGTTTCATTTGTTCCTTCTCTTGTGGAGTCCTTGGATACAGTCTATGGCTCAATCCTTCACCTTTTGCAATAGGAGTGTCTATGGGTTTACAATCTTGCATACGAAATCGTTCAAGAACTTTATTTATATATGTTTCTTGCGAAAGAGACAACGATCTCTTCGAACGATCTCTTGAAATCTTAACTCCAAGAATGTATGCAGCCTCGCCCATATCCTTCATCTCAAAGTTGGAAGACAACCAACTCTTGACAGTATGAACAAACTCCATATTGCTTCCGGCAATCAGTATATCATCAACATATAATGATATGATCACAAATTGATCCTTGGTTCTTTTGATATATACGCAATGATCCTCATCAATCATTGTAAAATCATATGCCATTATGGCATTATGAAAACGTATATACCATTGTCTCGATGACTACTTAAGGCCGTATATCGATCTCAAAAGTCGACATACTTTTTCTTCTTGGCCTTTCACTATGAAACCAGTAGGTTGTTCCATGTATATTTCTTCCTAGAATTCTCCATTGAGGAAAGCAGTCTTTACATCCATTTGATGTAACTCAAGATCCATACAAGCTACTATTGCTAGAATAATGCGAATCGAGATAAATCTCACTACAGGAGAAAACGTATCTTCATAATCTATTCATTCATGTTTATTATACCCCTTCGCCACAAGGTGAGCCTTATGCCTTTCTATCGAGCCATCAGCCTTTCGCTTTATTTTGAGAACTCACTTGTTCCCAATAGCTCTGCGTTCTTTTGGAAGATCAACCAGTTCCCAGACTTGGTTTGATTTCATTGACTCCATTTCCTCTTCCATTGCATGAATCCATTTTTCCTTTCTAGGGCAATTCAAAGCCTAATTAATATTTTTAGGCTCATCCTCATCTTGTGAAGCAACCATAAAAGTTTCCCCTTCAATGTCAAAACGTCGACGGGGAATACTTTGGCGACTTGTTCGCCGTATGGGAGTTTGTACACTTTACACATCATTCCCCATTATGCTTCCACTTGGATTAGATAATGATGATGTTGTCTCATTATGTGGTTGCAATTGAGAATGAGTTGAATTCAATTCATCACTTCTCATATTACTCCCACTTGGACGAACTCCACTAAGATCATTATCTTGATCCGAGGTTTCAAATAGGGAGTTGTCTTTCCCTATTTCGCCATTCTTAGGAAATTCATCCTCTAAGAATGTGACATCCCGTGATTCAAATTCAGTTATACTCTCACTTTCCTGCTCACCTATGAACACATACCCTTTTGAGTGTTCCGAGTATCTTATGAAAATACTCTTCTTTCCTCTGGGACCTAATTTCCCAAACTTGTGAGAGGACTCATGTGTATAGGCAGCACAACCCCATGACTTAAGAAAACTTAAGTCCAGTTTTCTACCTGTCCATAACTCATATGGAGTGGAAGTGACTGATTTGGAAGGCACTCGGTTAAGTATATAGGCAGCAGTCAACAACGCATCACTCCAAAAGGTGATAGGTAAGTTAGCATGCGCCATCATGGACCTAACCATTTCCAGTAGGGTTCTGTTTCTTCTCTCTGCAATACCATTTTGTTGAGGAGTATATGGAATAGACAATTGTCTTTCTATTCCTTTTTCATCACATAATTTTCTGAACTCATCAGATAAATATTATCGACCTCGATCGGATCTCAATGCTTTTATTTTCTTATCTAATTGATTCTCTACCAGGTTCATAAACCTTTTGAAACAACTTATTGCTTCAGATTTGTGAGAAATCAAATAGACATATCCGAATCGAGTATAATCGTCTATAAAAGTGATGAAATAAACAGCCCCATGCCTTCCTCTCACATTCATTGGACCACAGACATCAGAATGGATTAAATGCAGAGGAAATTTAGCTCTTTTACCTTTTCCAAATGGTTTCCTTGTCGTTTTCCCTTATAGGCAATGCTTACAGATGGGCAAATCGACTTTTTCAATGTTGCCCAACAAGCCTTCTTTGGCAAGTCTATTCATACGTTGTTGGCCAATATGACCAAGTCTAGCATGCCACACATTCACATCATTATCATATGAATTAGGAGATGTGAGAAGGGAATAACAAATATTTGCATTAACATAGTCAATATCTAATACAATGAAACCATCCAGAAAGTAACCACAACCACAGTAGTTTGTATCCAAATACAAATCTACACCTTTATTATGGAAGTTCACATTAAAACCTAATTTAACCAACACTAAAACAGATACTAAATTCCGACGAATCTCCGGAGCATACAACACATCATGTAGGAATAAAGTGCGTCCACCACGCATTTTCAGTTGGCATGTGCCAATTCCTTTCACTTCAGCTCTGGAGTTGTTTCCCACATAGATCCATTTAGATCCAGTTGGTACTCGTCGGAATTCCACGAAGGATCCTCTATCCTTCGCTACATGGTCTGTCGCTCCTGAATCCACAGTCCACAGAGGATTAGATTCAGTCAAGAATACAGAACTTGAAACATATGCAAAGTTCCCAATTGTACAAATGGTGTGTACCTTCTTTGGCTCGCGACAATCGCGAGCATAGTGACCATTTTGGTCACAGTTGTAACATTTCACCCTTGAGATATTCTTCACATGAGAACGTTTTCCTCTCTTTTTTTGGTTAATTCTTGGTTTCTTGCAAGAAGGACTTGATCCCTTGCTTTCCCACATATTGAACGAATCAATACGCTTGCGCTTAGAACTTGAAGCCCCTTCTGAGCTTAAAGCAACACAGCAGATATCTATATCCTGCTCAAATGCCTTGAGGCGTAGATCAGCTAGCTCAAGGTGGCGCACAGCATCTTCTAGATCTTCCATAACATGATCAAGAGCTTTTAGTGATTCTTGCTTTTCCAGCAAATATTGAATTCTCATATTCAATATTTCACAATTCTCGCCGTTCAATTTGTCCTCTTTATTCAAATCAGCAATGATGTTCTTATTTGCTGAATCCATCGATCTGAACATATCAGACACATATGCACGAAATATTAATGCCTATTGTTTATGCATCTATTTTGCACAAACCCATCATATTAATTAATAATTTTAAGTAAGGTTTCAGAATCAAAAGGTCACTATGTTTCCAATCATCCTCCAAAAATCCTAACTTAAAAACTATCATTAATATGATTGTCATATGCAAAATCAATTCTATGAAGCTACAAAAACTTCTATTAACTACCCACAGCTAACTACCCACAGCAACCAGCAATAACAGAAAGCAACTGATAATTGACATACAATAAAATAATAATGCTTTCACATAATTTGGCTAACATATAGGTTGCTACAACAACAACAATCAGGTAGTTAACTTTACATAAGATGTCCACCAAGAACACTCAATAAATACTAGCCATAACATCTAAAAACGAGGAATCATACAACTAATAGGGAAAACAGCTACATGGTGCAATTTCTTTTGCTTTTTCTTTGTAAAATTTTTCAGGCATCCTCGACAGCCATGGAAAAACAGATGGATATCCCTTCTACGCACATTCATTCCTGGCTTAATTGAAGTCATTCCTTGGGTCGCAGTCTTTGTGGCTCCAACCCGATGATATTCATCCACAAATTCCATTACTAGCTCCTTATATCTAGTAAATCCTTTTACTTCCCAAAGGCGATTCAACACTCCTTGCCATTCTGGTGGAAGAGTGTTCATAAAGAATCGCACCATCTGAATATCTGGCATGGGATAACCGTTCCAAATGACCTCTTGAATTTTGTTGTTGACCTCTATGACATGATCAATTATGTCGTCACTCTCCCATCGATAACCATTCAAATCGGATATCAACCTTGAAAGCCTTTCCTTTTGTTCATCTGACATTGTGCGCACAGATGCGCGCGGCTTACGGGAAGGCATTGTTCCTGCAACAAATGCAGAACAAAAATGGATTACATATAATCCACATAGACATAATTGAAAAAAGAAACATATTCTTTTTCCTTTTTTCTTTTTTGTCAACGGTCAACGGTCGTCGGTCAACGGTCAACGGAAGTCAACGGTCAACGGAAGTCAACGGTCAACGGAGTCAACGGTCAACCGTCAGGTCGTCGGACCGGTAGGCCGGTCGGACCGGTCGGGCGGACCGACCGCACGTGCCTCGCGCGTGCGTGGGATGACGTCACGCAGACGTCATCCGGCACGTGCCGCACGCGTGCGTTGGCTGACGTCACGCTGACGTCAGCCAGCACGTGTCGCGCGCGTGCCTTGGCCTCCGCGGATCGGGTCGCGTCGCGTCGCCGGACGGGTCGCCCGCCAGTGACCGCCTAGCCAACCGACGTCGACACTGACGTCACCCCAGCGGTTACCGACCGTTGGGTGACATCATGCTGACGTCAGCACGCGGACGGACCGGCGCGTGCCGGTTTGCCACCGGCACGTGTGCCGCATGCGCTGGACGAACCAGCGCGTCTGGGCGCGTCGCACCCACGCACAGCACCTTCTGGCCGCGCGTGTGGGCGCGTGTGGCGTCCCCCGGCGACATGCGACATGTCGCCGGACTCGTCTCGACGTCGCCTTCCTCCCTATGCCATCAGATTTTGATTTCAACTTACGAAAAGTTGGAAAAAAATGGCGAACAACGCTCGGGTGTCGGGATTTCTCGCCCCGATCCGTACGGCCGAAAAGCTTTTTGCGAAAAATCAATCATAAACATCAAATTGGTCGGGAAAAACGTGAACTAAGGCTCTGATACCAATGTTTGGATCGACGGATCCCCGAAAATGGATTCGGCACTTAAACCGAACCCCTAAATAGAACGCGGAAGATAAGCCCGGGAATTAAACACGTATCACCGATCGTAAAGCACACCACAAATTCGAGCGTACCTTGTTAGCCACAGCCTAAACACCGATGCCGAAAGGAAGAAGAGAATTCAGCCCTGTTCCGATCCGATGACATCAATTCGCCTTCAAAGGAAGATGGTGTCGCCTCTTGCAAGAATCCTTTCTATTTGGGAATGTTCTTGAGTGAGAGAAAAAGAAGAACGTTATGATTCCAAAAGGTGCGTTCTTTCTCTCTCTCATCCCTTTTATAGGTCCATCCATCTACGGGCCTTATTCTTGCGGGCCGGGCTTTTTAGGCCCATCGTGGGCGGGCTTATGGCCAACTTAAGCCCATATCTAAATTAAAACCAACAAACATCAATATCATGTCCGTGATGCTCTACTCCACAACCCTCGTTCTAGTCGCTCTCTTTGTCATCTGTGCACTCCTCCTCCTGAAAACCTTCACCGGCAAGTTCCTCCCTAACTCTAAGGGTTTGTTCACTTCGTGGAAAATATCACGTTTCTGGAAATTATTTTCTAGGAAATTATTTTCTTGGAAAATTACTATATTTTTCAGTAAACCTGAAATTTGAGTGGAAAATGTTTTCTATTATTCATTATCTAATTTGATTTTTTGGAAAAATTACCAAAAAAACTTAATTTTAATTTTTTAATATTTTTTTTAAAAAATGAATTTTTATTTTTAAAATATTTTTTTTAAAATGAATTTTTATTTTTATTTTTTTAAATCGACTTTTATTTTTCTTTATTCCTTTTTCTTTTCCTCCCTCCTTCTTCCTCCTCCTTTCTCCGTTGCCGCCTACCTCAATGTGGTCGGCTACCCGAGGCCAACCAAGACACAATCATCAGATCCAGCGAGCTCAAGGCTCAACCAATCTAGGTGAGCCATGAGCTCGCCGGCCAACGGACGCGGCTCGCTTGGATTGGCTGAGCCCGAGCTCCGCCAAGACTAGCAAGCTTGCGGCTCGCCAGATCCGACGAGCTTGAGCCTCGCCCTCACCGAATCTGACCTTGAAAAATAGTTTCAATAGCCAAGACAAATGACGTTCTCCCAGATGGCTTCCACGTGAAAAAGGGGGACAACGTTAATTACTTGGCTTACTCAATGGCAAGAATGCATAACATATGGGGAGAAGATGCCGAGGATTTCAAACCTGAAAGATGGTTGAAAGATGGAATTTTCCAAAATGAATCACTTTTCAAATTTGTTGCATTCCATGTTCGTTTCTTTTATCCCAAGTCCTCGTGAATTGAATGTCCAAAGTGTGTGTACATATTCCAAGCATCTACAGTGACACTCCTACTTTCCTATTTGCAGGCTGGTCCTAGGATCTGCCTCGAGAAGGATTTCGCTTACCGCCAGATGAAAAAAGTTTCAATAGCTCTCATTCACTTCTTCCATTTCAGATTAGCTGACGAAACTAGACCTGTAACCTACAAGGTCATGTTCACCCTTCACATCGACAATTGGCTTATCTATTCATGCTGTTCCCAGATTGGCTAAATAAGAGTTGGGCTATCGCTAAGAATGGTCGATCACGTCATATGGATTTCTAATGTTGGATGCTAGAAATTTCCACTGATAAGTAAGCATGCGCACCGCATGATGTTACAATTGCATGTAAAGATTGGAACATTGAGGTGTTTTGCTTATATTCGGTATGTAATGTAAGTTCGTCAGGCTTTGTGACAATGCCAATAAAATCTTATTTTCATAAAGCCTCTTGAGGGGCTAGCAAGCTGATATGTCCCTAGAACTAAAAATGGTTTTCAAGCTCATCCAGCATTAATTATTTCATTGACATACCAATCTGATATCAGCTAATTGGCTTCGGCTGAGCTGGATCTATTCATAAGAATATATACAGAGAACAGGTTTTGCTATTATGTGTAGTAAAGCACTTAGTTAAATGTCTAAACTATCACAAATATAGGGAAAGAAGAATGGTTCTCCTCCTGTGATGAAAGAAATGAGATATCCTATGACAAAAACTAGATCTCTCCAAACTGATACAGAATACCATCATAATTTGCTTTAAAATATATGGCCAAAGTAGTGTTCTAAAGAAGGTCACGATCATAATGAAGAAGCTATTGTCAAAGGAAGTTGGCTGCCGGACCTGATTGTCCATCCTTTGCGATTTCGGTATGCCTCAATTGCCAGTAAACAAAGCTGCTGTTGGGATGCATTTTGCGGGGTCTTCAATGCCTTCACCCAAATGAAAAAGAAACAAATTAAATGGGTAAGGGGGAATGGAACAACTAATTTCGGAATCTGCACCATTAGTCGATTGACCAGCAAAACATGGGACACCAGTTTAGGAATCCCGACCAATTCGGGCAAGAGCTTCCACAACCTCTCCAAATTTGACCTTCTCATCTCCGGTAAAGTCCATGCCATTCTCATCATTGGCCTTCTCATGTTTCTTTTTTTCTTGATTCTCTATACGTAAATAGACAAACCTAAGATCATACTCAGAAAGACGGTCTGGATGAGGTATATGCAAAGAAATCGTCTTGGAACTACCATGACTCGCTAGCAAAAGAAGCAAGGCAGACACGAGTCTAAATCGACTATCTGCCAGCTCTTGCATATTTGACTAGGGATTCCATCCCAAATATTCACGAGATGCCGTGAGCCGCCGCGTCCTCCCTCCTCTTCCCACCATCGCGCTCTCTTCCCCTCTCTCTCTCAAAAATGAGAAAATTAATTGTTGGTCCTGTGTTTTGGGTGTAATCCCGGCGATAGTCCCTTCTGTTTCATTTATTTTAGATTGACCCCCATGCTTTTTAATTGCTTACGATCTCACCCATCAGTCAGTTTTGGTGGCCCTTTTCGCGCGTGGTGAAGAAAAGGTGAGCAAGAAAGTTTGTTCTACAATACTCATGTGCCGCATAGGAAGTACCGATTCTTGGTTTATTTAGCTGATTTTTTTTCCTCTAAATCATCTATTAACCAAAGGATGTTGTCAGTTGACTTTCGATGCTCACAATGTGAATTTGTAATGTTTGTCACTATCTCAACGTGCCTAGATAAAATTAGATATGAATACCGTCGAATGAAAAGATATTTGTATTTTTTATTCATCCGATCTTGAATCCCTCAAGCAAAAAGATGCAAGAGAATACTATTTATCATTCATGGTGATAATACCAACTTTGAAGTGATTCAAGCTCACCTAGTTAGAAGTGAAACCCTTGAAGTTGAAAAGCATTCTTTGCACGATCTCGCATCTCACAGGCGGCGCAGGGGTTCAGCAAAAAAGGAAAACGATCATAGTATGAAGTTTAGTTTTAATAGCTTAACCATGACTCAAGAAACTCCAGAAAATTAACTCTCTCGTGGGGTGGTTCCTTCTTAGGATGTGTCTGTTCCGTATAAAAATTTCTGATAAAGGTTTTTGTGGAAATCATCTAAAAAAATTGATAATTTTCATTTATTTAATGATATACTGAAAATTTATTATTTGAAAACATTTTCGAGTATTTAAATCTCATTTAAAATAACTGACATTTTTTTTTTGGTCAGTCCTACTATATTCCTATTCTACACTCACTCTCAGACTTTTGTCCTGCCTCTTGCAGGGCGTGGGAGTCGAAACCCACTTTTGAAATTTACGCGTCCCCACCCCATCCCCCTGAGAAGGCGGGAATTTGAACCCTTCACCTCCCCCTTCCATATTGGAAGGGTAGCCACTAGGGCGAATCCCAGAAAAAGGTAAGAAGTGAGTGTTTGTTAAGAGAGTTGTTATGTTTGGGAAATGATTTCATCTTTTGAGAAAGTGGGAATTCCTTCTCCTAATTTTAAAGGTTGAATTATCAAAAAAATCTTACACTTATTATAATTGTGTCAATTCAATTATAAATTTTTTTCTTATCAATTCAATCCTAAACTTTTTGTATTTGTATCAATTTAATCAATCTGACTAATTTGATATGGCCGACTGTTTAACATTAACAATTTTGGCCAACTGGCACTGACATGACCAATTGTTCAGCTACAATTAATGGGAAAATTTTGGCCGACTAGTATTGACATTTTTTATCAACTGGCGTCGACATGGCCAATTGCCTAGCTGATGCTAACGTGAATAAATTTTTAATAATAATTTTTTTATTTGATTTTTTAATAATTATTTTGTTGGCCGGCTCGCCTCGTCGACCACTTCCAAGATCTCAAACTTGCCCCCACAACACACAGATCAAACCAAAGCTTGCCCATCATTTCCTACGCGTGCGTAATCTCTGCTTCCCAACTAACCACGTCTCAATCACAAGCACTAATTTAATCTTTCTTGCCACATCATTAAAACCTACATATGCTAAGTCAACAAATGGATAAAGTCAAAAGAGTCTTGAGACGTGAACCAAGGCAAGGATATCATCTACTTTTTCTTCATCCTCGTTACCTTCCATCTTCTTCACACACAAAAATGGACATCAATATTATGTCCGTGCTGCTCTTCTCCACGGCGCTCGTTCCAGTTGTTCTCTTCCTCGCCTGTGCGCTCCTCCTCCTGAGAACCTTCACCGGCAAGTCCCTCTGGGACTCTAAGTATCCGCCCGTTCGTGGGACAGTCTTCGCTCAACTCTTCAACTTCAACCGGCTCTACGACTACCTGACCGAAGTCGCGAGGAGATCTCCGACGTTCCGGCTCCTTGCACCAGACCGGAGTCAGATCTACACAACCGATCCAAGGAACATTGAGCACATAGCAAAGACCAACTTTGATAATTACAAGAGGGGAAAGTATGACATAGATATACTGAAGGATTTGTTTGGAGAGGGGATTTTCGTGGTGGATGGAGAGAAGTGGAAGAAGCAAAGGAAGGTCGCAAGCTTTGAGTTTGCGACAAGGGTGCTCAGAGATTTTAGTTGTTGCGTGTTCAGGAAGAATGCTGCGAAGCTGGTCAAGGTCGTGGAGGAGCTATCGGCTGCTTCAGAGGGATTCGACATGCAAGTGAGTAGTTTCAATTTTTGAATGGCGAGAACTCCACGATGATCAAAACCACTCTGAAAGAAACATAAGGTGAATGGAAAAGACTGCATATTTCCGACAGAATATCGAACTATACTGAAGTTGGTCATCCGGATTTAATAAATATGTACCTTTGTCTGAAAATGATTGGATATGTATGCAATCTAAAGAGGATTAGATATAGCTAGTCTCGAAGAGAAACCTAGGATAGACGAAAACTGTTGGGGTCACTCAACGATAGGAGTGACCATGTGGTAGTTGTCAGTCCTCCTCAGCCTCCACCCAAACAATTTGCCATACATATATATATGTATATGGCAACCATAACAGTACAAGAAAGGACATTTCCTGATAATGGTCTTTACAGCAGCAAAGAGGGTGAGAGGACACTGTACATTAGTTTGCTCATCATATTGTCTTAAATCTTGTGTGTAGGATATATTGATGAGGTGCACTTTGGATTCCATCTTTAAAGTTGGATTCGGTGTGGAATTGAACTGCTTGGAAGGATCAAGCGAAGAGGGAAGAGCCTTCATGAAAGCTTTTGATGAGGCGAATGCACTAACCTACTGGCGATACATCGATCCTTCTTGGGAACTCAAAAGACTTCTCAACATCGGTTCAGAAGCTTGTCTTAGGAATGACATTAACCTCATGAACAATTTTGTGCATCAACTTATCGAGATCAAGAGGAATCAACTTGCAGTGCGGCGAGAACAGGTGAGTACTTTTTTAAATTTTATTAGTAAATGTGTAAATTGTAAGTACTTAGTGTGCGTTTAGCTGTTCGATTTTTTTGTCAAGCCACTACTCAAATTAGGAAGAGGCATTATGGCATGTGATACGGCGGAAGATTTTAATAACAAGAACACTGGAAGGATTCTGTAGAAGCTGAAGAACTATTTTCAGAGGAAGAATTCTGAATAGAAAAACTTGTGGCACCATCTAAAGATCGTTTTCATGACAAAGTCATACTACTTTTTAGAGGATTTTTCTTTGGCAATTCCCCTGGTTGATGTTTTCTTTTCCCATCTTTTTCCTACAAGAATGACAAGGAGGACATTCTCTCGAGATTTTTGCTCGAGTGCGAGAAAGATCCCAAGAATATGAACGAGAAGTACTTGAGGGATATAATTCTGAATTTCATGATTGCGGGAAAAGACACTAGTGCAAATACCTTATCATGGTTCCTCTACATGCTCTGCAAAAACCCCCTGGTGCAGCAAAAGATTGTCGACGAAATAAAGGAAGTGATTGGAGATCAGGCAAGTGAAGCTAACCCAGATGAATTCGTGGAAAGAATAAATGATCCGGTGCTTGGCCGAATGCACTACCTTCATGCCACACTCACAGAGACTTTGAGGCTGTATCCTGCACTTCCGCTGGTAATTTACTCTTCACTTGTAAGAATTGAAGTTCAACCCCCTGACTGATCCCAGAAGAGGACAAAAAAAATAAAAATTTAACTTGAGATATTATGAACTCAAATCAATTCATCAGAAAAACATTGGAGCTTGGAGAGAGCCAATCATAATGGTTCTGAGTAAATCGCCATTGGAGTTGCACCACAAGACATCACAATTTTCCTGACTTTAGAAGCTATTGCATCATCCAAGTGTATTTATGACAGACTAAAAATTTTGCTTAAGTGCATGACTGGGAATCCTTTCATTTCCATTAATCACAGGTCACATTTTTCCATCCCAAATCAAATGCTTGCTTTTCATTCATCTCTAAATTCACAAACAGATACTAGTGCTACTCTGACTGCATTGCGATCTTGCAGCTAGTTCTTAATTCATATTCAAATGTCAAATGCCACGCCAAAGAGTCAATATTCTTCTGAACAAAACATGATCAGCAACCCAGCAGATAATAGAAATCCATCAGATTGGCAATTATAAATCAAGCACAAGCCAAAGAGAACACCCATTTAACAAGCTTTGGCTTTTGTATCAATACATGCTAACTTTGATCTTTCACACTCCTGCACAACAGGACGGAAGATGTGCTGAGACAGATGACGTTCTCCCAGATGGCTTCCACGTGAAAAAGGGGGACAACGTTAATTACTTGGCTTACTCAATGGCAAGAATGCATAACATATGGGGAGAAGATGCCGAGGATTTCAAACCTGAAAGATGGTTGAAGGATGGAATTTTCCAAAATGAATCACCTTTCAAATTTGTTGCATTCCATGTTCGTTTCTTTATCCCAAGTCCTCGTGAATTGAATGTCCAGAGTGTGTGTACGTATTCCAAGCATCTACAGTGACACTCCTACTTTTCTATTTGCAGGCTGGTCCTAGGATCTGCCTCGGGAAGGATTTCGCTTATCGCCAGATGAAAATAGTTTCAATAGCTCTACTTCACTTCTTCCGTTTCAGATTAGCTTATGAAGCTAGACCCGTAACCTACAAGGTCATGTTCACCCTTCACATCAACAATGGCTTACCTCTTCATGCTGTTCCCAGATTGGCTAAATAAGAGTTAGACTATCGTTGAGTATGGTCCATCACATCATATGGATTTCTAACGTTGGATGCTAGCAGTTTCCACTAATAAGTAAGCATGCGCACCGCATGATGTTACAATTGCATGTAAAGATTGGAATATTGAGGTGTTTTGCTTATATTTGGTCTGTAATATAAGTTCGTCAGGCTCTGTGACAATGCCAATAAAATCTTATTTTCGTAAAGCCTCTGAAGGGCTAACAAGCTGATATGTCCCTAGAACTAAAGACGGTTTTCAAGCTCATCCAATAATCAGCTATCCAGCAATTAATTATATCATTGATATACCAATCTGATAATCAGCTAATTGGCTTCGGCTGAGTTGGACATATTCGTAAGAATACATGCTGAGAACGGGTTTTGCTGTTATGTGTAGTAAAGCACTTGGTTAAATGTCTAAACTATCACAAATTTAGGGAAAGAAGAATGGTTCTCCTCGTGTGATGAAAGAAATGAGATATCCTATGACAAAAACTAGATCTCTCCAAACTGATACAGAATTGTTCCCGAGAATAAGACTTCTTGTTTCTGTTCCAAATCTGTTCTCTGAAACAAAAATTTTACCAAACACATTTTTGTTCTTTTTTGTTCCCCGGAACAAAAGAACATAAATTTTTGTTCCGGGGAACAGAAACATTTTTTAACAAACAGGCCCTAAATGGGTAGGGAGAATGGAACAACTAATTTCGGATCTGCACCATTAGTCGATTGACCAGCAAAACATGGGACACTACTTTAGGAATCCCGGCCAATTCGGGCAAGAGCTTCCACAACCTCTCCAAATTTGACCTTCTCATCTCCGGTAAAGTCCATGCCATTCTCATCATTGGCCTTCTCAAGTTTTTTTTTTCTTGATTCTCTATACCTAAATGGACAAATCTAAGATCATACTCAGAAAGACGGTCTGGATGAGGTATATGCAAAGAAATCGTCTTGGAACTACCATGACTCGCTAGCAAAAGAAGCAAGGCAGACACGAGTCTAAATCGACTGTCTGCTAGCTCTTGCATATTTGACTATGGATTCCATCCCAGATATTCACCAGATGCCGTAAGCCGCCGCGTCCTCCTCCCTCTTCCCACCATCGCGTTCACTTCACACCCCCCCCCCCTTTCTCTCTCTCAGATGAGAAAATTGATTGTTGGTCCTGTGTTTTGGGTGTAATTCCGGCGATAGTCCCTACTGTTTCATTTATTTTAGATTGACCCCCATACTTTCTAATTGCTTACGATGTCACGCCTCAGTCGGTTTGGATGGCCCTTTTCGCGCGTGGTGAAGAAAAGTTGAGCAAGAAAGTTTGTTCTACAATACTCATGTGCCGCATGGGAAGCACCAATTCTTGGTTTAATTTAGCTGATTTTTTTGTCCTCTAAATCATCTATTAACCAAAGGATGTTATCGGTTGACTTTTGATGCTTATAATATTCATTTGTAATATTTGTCACTATTTCAATGTAGCGAGATAAAATTAGATATGAATATTGTCAAATGAAAAGATATTTATATTTTTTATTCATCCGATCTTGAATCTCTCATGCAAAAGGATGCGTGAAGAATATGAGGTTTAGTTTTAGTAGCTTAACGCATGACTCGAGAAACTCCAGAAAATTAACTCTCTTGTTGGGTGGTTCTCCTTGGGATGTGTTTGTTTCGTGTAAAAAATTAATTATAAAGATTTATGTGGAAATCATTAAAAAAAAATTGATAATTTTCATTTGTTTGATGATATACTAAAAAGACGTGTTTGAAAACATTTTCAAGTGTTTAAATCTCATTTGAAATAACAAATGTTGAAAAATGTAAGAAGTGAGTGTTTGTTAGGAGAGCTGTTATGGTTCGGAAATGATTTTCATCTATTGAGAAAGCCAGGAATTTGTTTTCCTAATTTTAAGGGGATAATTATCAAGAAAATCTTAAACCTATTATAATTGTGTCAATTCAGTTGTAATTTTTTTTTATCAATTCAATCATAAATCTTTTATATTTTTGCCAGTTTAGTCCATTTGATCAATTTTGGCCAGTTGGCATTGACATGGCCAACTATCCGACTAATGCTAATGTAAACAATTTTTACCTTCTCTAGCACACCCACATCTGGCATAATGGCTACTGGGTGGTGGGTCTATGGTGGTAATTGGGTGGAGGTGTAGTGGCTAGGGTGTTTGTGTAGTTGGTGGTGGTGGCTGGTGATGCTTGGCAATGGTGGATCTATGGTGGGGGTTGGGGGCTCGTGCTGCACCTAGTATGAGTGTGCATGTGCCAAGTGATACTAATGCAAGCTGGTGCAAGGCTTAGCTTGCACCAAGACCTGCAACAACACACCACCAACATAGTGGTGGCTTGAGATAGTGGTTGGAGTGCCTAGTGTAGTTGATAGTGGTGGCTAGTGGCCGATGATGGTGGCTGGTGATACTTGTTGGCTAGCACATTTTTAACCATGACTAACATTTAAGTGATCATTTTAATAATAACTTGACATTTAAATGATCCTTTTTTTTCATATTAACTAGCACTTAAGTGATCACTAAATACAACTTATGGCACTCGAGTAATCACTCGTGTCTGTCCTATATATATGTTGATTTATAGCAAAACAGAGAAGCCGATGGTTTATATTCAATTTAACTTATGATAACTACATTCAATTCAATATTTGCTTCCGGTTTATGTTTATATTCAATTCAAGTAAAAAAGCCACCACAACACACTAACCCAATACACATCCATCTTTACTGGTTTATATTCAAGAACAAGCAAAAACATAGTATAAGCAGCATCTCATTCACTCATTCCATTTCCTTGACCTTTCCACATGCACAAGAAATAACTTACAATATATATGATAGCATAAACAACAATAAACCCACAACGATCTTATGGAATGATATAAATTTCTTCTCATTTTCCCCAAAAAAAAAAAAAGCCTACATTTGATCCAAAACAATTACATTTGCCCACTCATTTTCAACTATGGCAGCCGGAGAAATTTTTTCTCATCTTCAAGTGCTTTACATTTTATCATAAAGTAGGGTAGACAACAAAACAATACCACAATAAACACTTGGTAAACTTCCATTCAATTTTCATCCTTGAAACTTCATTCTTCAAATGTTTAGCTAAAGATGCTTGAGCTTATATTGAGTCAACATCGTCCAAGTCATCCATGAGCATAGATGGAAATTGATGTCGTTTATCAAGTAGGTTCAATATCACCTTCGTGGCTCAGTGAGAGAATTTCGCATCGATCCATTTGAAGTATTTGCACTTCAATCCTTTTTTATATCATGCGCATTCATAGAATCTTCTCCCAGGATTCATTCCAGTCCATGATATTCTTCTTGGACTCGGTAACTCACAAAATAGAAATGCTCGCCTTCTTCTTCGCTTCGATGAAAGGAATTTGAGGCGATTTTGAAAGTCCTACTCTCCTCCAATATTTGACGGGGGAATTTTGAACAAATCGAAATTAGGGTTAGGGATTAGGGTTCAAGCACTTCAATAAGGATTTTAGCCGATTTAGGGTTTTTATTTGGCCAACTATAGAAACGGTATCATTTTGGGTGAGTTAGAACTGAGTCATCTCTCCGACTAGCCACGTAGGCGAGCAAAAATAATAATAAAATTATCACGTAGGATTTCCGATGAGATTTGCTAGAAGTGGCACTCAAGTGTTCCTTTAAAAAAAAATGGTACTTAAATGTTACTTTCCTAACTTTTGACACTCAAGTGTTCTTTCATACTAAGTTTTGGCACTTGAGCTATACTTCTTCCCTACTGGCAACAAGTTGATCTATCTTGAAAGCTCAAAAGACTTCTCAACATCAGTTCGGAAGCTCATCCTAGGAATAACATTACACTCACCGACAATTTCGTGCATCAACTTATCAGAACCAAGAGGAATCAACTCCCGGGGCAACAAGAGCATGTGAGTACTTTCTTCTTCTCTTTTATTAGTGAAGCCATGAGTACTTAGCATACATTTAGCTATTCGATTTTTCACGTTTACGCTCTTCTTTTGTCAAGACAATGCAAATTCGGAAGAGGCATTAGGGCATGTGATGTTAGGAAGATTTTAGCAACAATAACTTTGAAAGAATTCTGTAGAAGCTCAAGTACAGTTAGGTTTCAGAGGAATTCTGGCTAGAAAAACTTGTGGCGCCATCTAAAAATTGTTTTCATCACAAAGTTGTACTATTTTCCAGGTTTTTTCCTAGGCAATTCCTCTGACTGATTATTCCTTTTCCATATTTTCTTTCTACAAGAATGACAAGGAGGACATTCTCTCAAGATTTTTGCTCGAGAGCGGGAAAGATCCCAAGAATATGAATGATAAGTACTTAACAAGATTCGGCTTTGTGTAGAATTTACACGCTGACTTTGATCTTTCGTACTTACGGCACAACAGAATGGAAAATGTGCTGAAACAGATGACGTTCTCCCAGATGGCTTCCACGTGGAAAAAGGGGGATGGCATAGATTACTGGGCTTACTCCGTGGGAAGAATGCATAACATCTGGGGAGAAGATGCTGAGGATTTCAAACCGGAAAGATGGTTGAAGGACGGAATTTTCCAAAACGAATCACCTTTCAAATTTGTTGCATTCAATGTTTGTTTCTCTATCCTAAGTCCTCGTGAATTGAATATTCAAAGCGTTGGTGCATATTCCAATCATCTTCAGGTGACACTCTTACTTTCCTATTTGTAGGCCGGTCCTGAGATCTGCCTCGGGAAGGATTTCGCTTATCGCCAGATGAAAATAGTTTCAATAGCTCTTCCTCACTTCCTCCGTTTCAGACTAGCTGATGAAACAAGACCAGTAACCTACAAGGTCATGTTGACCCTTCACATCGACAATGGCTTACGTCTTCTTGCTATTCCCAGATTTGCTACATAAGAACTGGACCATCATTAAGTCCATCATTAAGTGTGGTCCATCATGATTTGGATGCTAGTGGTTTTCACTTATAAGTAAGCATGTACACTACAAGATCCTACTATCGCATGTAAACATTGGACTATTAAGGTGTTTTGCTTAAAATCCATATATAATTTGTGAATTGTAAGTTCGACGGGCATTGTGATAATGCTAATAAATCTTATCCTTATAAAGCCTCTAAGAGGCTAACAAGCTAATATGTCCCTAGAACTGAAACGGTTTTGAAGCTCATCTAATAATTAGCCATGCAGCACTTCATGATATCATTGCCATACCAATCTGTAATCAGCTGATGGGCTTCGGCTGAGCCGGACCTATTCTTAATTCTATATACTAAGAACAAATTTTTCTGTTATGTATAACCAAAGCACCTGGTTAAATGTCTACAAAATAGGGGAAAGAAGAATGGTTCCTCCTATGATAAAAGAAACTAGACATCCTATGACAACAACTAGATATCTCAAAACTAACACTATAGTAATCATAAAGGAAAAATACAGAATACCATCATAAATCACCCCAAAACATATGGCCAAAATATAGTCCTGAAAGACGGTCACAATGACAATGTAGAGTCCAGTGTCGAAGGAAGTTGGTTGCCGGGCCGGGATGCCCATCCTCTGCGATTTCTGTACGCCTCAATGGCCTGTAAACGAAGTCGATGTTGGGATGCATTTTGCGGGTTCTTCAATGCCTTCACCCAAATCAAGATGAAAAGAATTAAATGGGTACATGGGAATGAAATAACCATTTTCAAAATCTCCAGCATTAGTCAATTGACCACAGAACATAGAATACTACCTTAGGGATCACGGCCAATTTGGGCGGAGCTTCAACAACGTCTCCAAATTTGACCTTCTCATGTCCAGGAAAGTCTATGTGATCCTCATCAGTGGCCTTCTTGTGTTTCTTTTTTCTTGATTCTCTATACCTAAACAGACAAATATAAGATCATACTCAGAAAGACGGTCTGAATAAGACATATGCAAACAAAAGTATCTTGGAACTACCGTGACTCCTTAGCAAAGAAGCCAGCCAGATATGAGTTTAAATTGACTACAACCGGCTCTTGCATATTCACGTTACATTTAATCCGAAATATTCACTAGATGCACAGCCAGATTTTACAGCAACTGCATGTGGATTTTGCAGAACTCACAGGAAAGAGATTGCTAATTTGGGCAAGACTAGGGATCTCGCATAAATGACATTTAACTTCTATCTGTGTCTAAAGTTACGATAATGGATTCTTACATATCCGTTTTCTAAGCAACTACTCTTATACTTGAAAAGCTGTAGCCCTCTCATTTAAGTCTATCACTGAGGTTCCCTTCATTCCCAAACTGCATGAGAATTACCCTATGGCCAATGCCTTGCAAATGACCTGTTTCTGCAAATGTCGTGTTATAGGATGAGTAGTTCTAGTGCCAATACATTGCTTATCTCCCTCAAATCCGCCCCCAGAAGTGGCAGATTGACCGGCTGGTACGAGCCACATTTCATCATGCTCATCTTTATTCAATCACAAGATCCCTACAAAAGGCGAAATCTCTTCTAGTGGCAACAATCTCGAGTATGTCCTATCATCATCACTAGCTTAAGAAAGGCATTGACAAAATGTGGAAACTGAAATCTAGATGCTATCAATAATGGAAAAATGAAAAGCAACACGCGTTTGTAGAGAAAACTTATCAGGGGATACATTTTCTTTCGTTCCTTCCTTCTAGAACCAGTGCTTGATTTCTCCACTGCTTGAAATCGAAGATCTTCAGGTTGCCCTCTCTTTCCTTTCCTCTTTCTCTTTTTACCTGCATTCTTCTGACTGATTTCATCGTTGTCATTCCAATCAACTCCTACTTCACTTGTAGTAGCTTTTGAGTCAAGCCCACCCTTCCAAGAGTGTTTCTGCAAAAGAAAATTTAAAAGTCAGAACTCAACAAGCTTCCCAGAACATCTTGTGCAGGAACAAAAGAAAGAGAAACACTGATCAGAACAGGCAGATCAGCAGGAGAAGGGATGAGAACATTCAAAATCGCTGGATAAGTGTGTCCATCATGAGTTCCAGTTACAAGCCGCTAGAGGAAAGGGAGCGACCTCTAATCATGAGAACATTCTATTCAAATACAGAAGAAATTATCCCAATCATGAGCTCATCTAGAATTGCAGCGCGCAGAAACAGAACGACATTTCTAAACCGATTTTATCAAGCGGGTAATAACAAGCAGAACCTTATGTCTTTGTAACTCCATAACAAGAATAAGATAAGCATTTTGAAACCCATTGAACCACAAGGAACAATGAACACACGGCTTCGATAAAAAAGAAAATTTTATCGAAAGCAACATCTCAAGAAGTAAACAAACATGGATACGCGTTAATGAATACTCGGCAACAGATTCGAAACAACAACTAAAAGGAGCTCTCTAGGAGGAAAAGAAGCTGAATTCAACCGAACCCACTTCCACGACAACATCACTTGGAAAAGAGATAAAGACTCTTGAGGCAAGGAACACCATGAGCATTCCCCCAAAACCAATCGAATGAAGTCGCGGAACTGAAAAGCACAGCTTACTCTATCGTCTCCCGACTCGCTCTTCTTCCGGGTTTTGCTGTCTTTCGAATCCTTCGCGGCATCTGAAGAGCAAGAACCGAAAGAGGGGAAAAAAATTAAATCATGTCTCAACAGAAGCGGCAGAGATACGACGTAGTTGGCGAGAGAGAGAGAGAGAGAGAGAGAGAGAGAGGGAGAGAGGGACCTTGGGGAGGTGGAGGTTGAGGGGAGGAACCGAAGGAGATGAGCTTGCGCAGCTTCGAAGGTAGGGCGTCAACCTGGGACGGGTCGGGCGGAGGAGGGAGGGTGGTGCTCCAGCCGTGCGCCGCCCTGTAGTTCTTCTCTCTCCGCCGCCTCCCTTTGCCCACCATCTCTCTCTCTCTCTCTCTCTGCGCGCTCCGCCGTCGGCAGAGCTTGGGGAAGAAAGCACAAAACCTTTTCAAATTGATTGTTGGTCCCGTATTTTGCGTGTAATTCTAGTGATCGTACCCTACCGTTTCACTTTATATTTATTTCGCCCCCGCACTTTTTAATCGCTTTCAATTTAACCCCTCTATAAGTTTTTTTTCTTTTTTGTGCAAACCCCTCTATAAGTTTGGGTGACCCTTTTGGCAAGAAAATATTCGGCTTTAGAGTGCTACATCGTCAGGGCTGACGTGGTGCTCACTTCCACAAGCTGTAGAATATTACGGACCTTAGCTATGCCATGTCAGCAAAATTTTAGTCTATTAAGTGGCGACACATGTCATCACGAGCCCACTTATAAAAAGGCAAGATCTCTCACGTCCTTCTCCCTTTTGCTACACTAGCTTTTTTTTTCTTCTTCTTTTTTCCCTCATGCCGCCATCGCTGCGGAGTTCACAACCACCACGGCCAGGAAGCACGAGTCCAAGGCTCACAGCCAACATGGCTAGGGAGCTCCACCTCGAGTAACCGTGGTTATAAGCTCGAAATATGGCAATCACCTTTCAAATTTGTTGCATTCAATGCTCGTTTCTCTATCCTAAGTCCTCGTGAATTGTATATTCGAAGCATGGGTGCATATTCCAATCATCTTCAGGTGACACTCTCACTTTCCTATTTGTAGGTTGGTCCTAGGATCTGCCTCAGGAAGGATTACGTTTATCGCCAAATGAAAATAGTTTCAATAGCTCTCCTTCGCTTCTTCCGTTTCAGATTAGTTGATGAAACTAGACCTGTAACCTACGATGTCATGTTTACCCTTCACATCGACAATGGCTTACATCTTCGTGCTATTCCTAGATTGGCTACATAAGAATTGGGCCATCATTAAGTATGGTCCATCACGACATATGGATTTCTAATGTTGGATGCTAGTGGTTTTCACTTATAAGTAAGCATGTACACTACAAGATCTTACTAATGCATGTAAACATAGGATTATTAAGGTGTTTTGTTTAAATTCCATATATAATTTGTGAGTTATAAATTCAACAAGCTTTGTGATAATAATATCTTATCATTATAAAGCCTCTGAGAGGCTAACAAGCTTATATGTCCCTAGAACTGAAACGGTTTTGAAGCTCGTCTAATAATTAGCCATGCAGCACTTCATGATATCATTGCCATACCAATTTGTTAATCAGCTCATTGGCGTCGGCTGAGCCGGACCTATTCTTAGTTCTATTTACTGAGAACAAGTTTTCCTGTTATGTATAACTAAAGCACCTCGTTATATGTCTACAAGATGAGGGAAAGAAGAATGGTTCCTCCTATGATAAAAGCAATGAGACATCCTATGACAACAACTAGATGTCTCAAAACTAATAGTACATTAATCATATAGGAAGAATACAGAATACCATCATAAATCACCCCAAAACATGTGGCCAAAATATAGTCCTGAAAGAAGAGGTCACAATGATAATGCAGAGCCTAGTATTCAAGGAAGTTGGCTGCCGGGCCGGGATGCCCATCCTCTGCGATTTTTGTACGCCTCAATGACCTGTAAATGAAGTCGCTAACGGGATGCATTTTCTGGGTTCTTCAATGCCTTCACCCAAATCAACATTAAAGAATTAAATGGGTACGCGGGAATGAAATAACTATTTTCGAAATCTGCAACACTAGTCAATGGGTCAATGGACCACAGAACATAGAATACTACCTTAGGGATCGCGGCCAATTTGGGTGGAGCTTCAACAATGTCTCCAAATTTGACCTTCTCATGTCCGGGAAAGTCCATGTCATCCTTATCAGTGGCCTTCTTGTGTTTCTTTTTTCTTGATTCCCTCGTCCTTCCTTTTGCTCTTGGCCTGGAAAAAATTGCTTGATCTTCGTGGAAGTTTTCAGCAATACTTTCGTTGGCGTATTGGGAATGGACTTTTGGCTTTTTTTTTGGTTTGACCCTTGACACCCAAGGGGTCCTCTTAACAGGTTCTTTTCTAATATGGAGATTTATTGGTCTAGCATACCACGTATGGCTTCGGTGAAGGTTGGTCTCTCCTCTTCTGTCGTAGCCACCATCTTGGCAGATTAGGGAGACCCTCTCCCGGTGCTCAACCAAGAAGATGACCGTCTCCTCTGGCTTGGTCATCCCTCAGGTAGCTTTTCCACTACTTCCACTTGGAATTTAATCCGCCCCAGGAGGCCTATAGTGTCCTGGTCTTCCTTTGTTTAGAATCCCACATTGCTTCCTCGTTATCAGACCCTCCTATGGCTGATCACGCGCAACCGGCTACCGACTCAGGTAGCACTTCTCTCTTATGGCCGTATCTCTTCTGCGATGTGTGCCTTCTGCTCTTGCAGGCCTGACTCGATTGATCATTTGTTTTTTGGATGCGGAATTACTGGTACCCTTGCGCGTTATTGGGCGGCTAAGTGTAATTTACCTTGGCAAAACAAATGTTGGGTTGATAATATTGCTTGGGTTACCAAACATCTTGCTGACAATAGTTTCCACCAATCCTTGGCTCGCTTTACTTTTGGAGCTTTATGCTATCTTATTTGGAAGGAACGGAATGAGATTATCTTTCGCAACCACTCCCTTTTCCTGCCGGCGTTGAAGATGCGTCTTCATAAGGCAATTAAGGATAGAGCCTTATCCTTCAATCATGTCCCGACAATCCCTGGAATAGAAGACTACAACAAAGTTGGGAATTGCCGTCGTCAATCTTTGATTGATTGTGTTCTTCCCCTTCTTGTTGTTGTTTTTTGCCTCCTAGTGGTTGTTTGCCTCTTTTTTATTGTGATACCACGGCACCCCTACACTCTCTTGACTCCTTTGTCTTTTGAGTGTTTGTTTTGTTGGTACCGGGCTTCCTCTCTTTGTATATTCGTTTGGCAAATCTATATTATACTTACCTTTACCCAAAAAAAAAAAAACAGATAAATGTAAGATCATACTCAGAAAGACAGTCTGAATAAGATCTATGCAAACAAAAGCATCTTGGAACTTCCATTACTCCTTAGCAAAGAAGCAAGTCAGATATGAGTTTAACTAGACTATCAACTAGCTCTTGCATATTCACGTTACATTTCATCCGATATATTCACTAGATGCACAGTCAAAATTAACAGGTATAGATTGCAACTGCATGCGGATTTTGCAGAACTCATAGGAAAGAGTGTTAATTTGGGCAAGACTAGGAATCTCACATAAATGACATTAAAAGACTTTTATCTGTTTTTAGTTCTAAAATATTATTCTTTTCTTAATTTATAAATCTGTGTCTAAAGTGCCAATAACGGATTCTTACATATCCGTTTTCTATGCAACTACTATTATATTTGAAAAATTTGTAGCCCTCTCATTTAAGTCTATCACTAAGGTTTCTTTCATCCCTAAACTGTATGAGAATTACCCAA
This sequence comes from Eucalyptus pauciflora, assembly GCA_007663325.1. Classification (NCBI taxonomy): domain Eukaryota; kingdom Viridiplantae; phylum Streptophyta; class Magnoliopsida; order Myrtales; family Myrtaceae; genus Eucalyptus; species Eucalyptus pauciflora. The sequence goes on from VMYD01000289.1 coordinate 110,945, forward strand.
TGTCCAATGCCTTGCGAATGACCTCTTTCTGCAAATGTCTAGTGCCAATACATTGCTTATCTCCATCAAATATTATGCGGGTGCATAATAATTGAAATAACAATCAGCAATCAAGGAAGCATTGAATAAATTGCAAGGAAAAACAAGAATCTAACACTAAGAAATAAGAAAAATGCTAATCTTGACTATACTAAAAGGAAATCATAATCAATATATTGCAAGTGTGCAATCAAGAACATTCGCCTTAAAAAAAAAAAAAATCCAAACCTTATCGTAAAGCTTGAAGAGTTTATTCAATTCTGAGCACGACTTTTTTATCGCACATTTTTTTTTAAAGAAAAATACTCAAAATCTATTTTTAGGCTTTTTTCTGATTTTTTAGAGGAAGTAAATTTCAGGAAAATTTTAATTTTTTTCTAAAAGAAGTAATTTTTTTAATATTAATATTCGGACCCCAGTCCACTACTAGACTGGGCTCATCAATGGAGCCCAGTCCCGCAACCCCCATGGATAAAAAAAGAAGCCCAGCCCGAACCCCATTATAAACTTAAGCCTAAGTACTATGCCAAACTTAAATCCAAATTTCGGCCAGCCCGTCTTAAGAAAAAAACCAAAGTCTAGTAAGTCTAGATTAGCCCAACTCTATCAAAGCCTAAGTCAAATTTAAAGTCATTTAAGCCAGCAACCCACGGCCACTTATTCCAACGCTAAAGGCATAAAAAGAGAACACAGGAAAACCTCACTCGTAGACAAAGATCTCAAGATACCAAGATATTAAGGGCATGCATGGTAACGTTTTTATTTCTCCTGATTTCTATTCTTTTGTTCCCTGGAACAAAAAAAGAACAGAATTCTGTTTGGTAACGTCAACTTAGGGCACACATGGCAACGTTTCTATTCCGGAGATCTATTTCTTTTCAGAAATAGTTTTTTTTCTATTTCAATTACTTGAAGCGTTGGAATGACTGAATTCAATTACTTGAATGACAAAGATTGCCCATAGGACAGTAGACACAAGGCAATCATAAGACGCCATAGGTTCTCTGAGACCCGAGAACAAGTATTGCTTTAATCGAGTGGATAATCGTCTTTTATATACCAAGAAAAGAGTCATTATGATGCGGTCATTTTGTAACCAATGTCCACCATGATTTCCTAAAGGACAACTTTAAGGGTGCGCATCGCAATCTATTTCTTTTTAGAAATAGTTTTTTTTTTCTATTTCTACTTCCGGAACAATTTTCGAGTAAAATAAGGTAGTTGGTAATTATACAAAATTTATATTCTTGGAATTAAAAAAGAATAGAAATGCGTTCGGTAAAAATTTACAAATTTTTGTATTTATTTGTCATTTCTAATTACTCACGAACAGCCACCTACCGTCGCACGACCACGGCACGTCCGTCGCACGACAGTCGCACGACAGTCGCACGACCGCCGACCGTCGCACAACCGCGGCACGTCCGTCGCACGACAGTCACACGACTGCCGACCGTCGCACGATCGCCACACAACTGCCAATCGTCGCCGCAAGACCGCCGACGGCCACATCAGCAATTTTCTGGCTTAAATTAGCCGAATGGACTGAATTTGTACCAATGTAAAAAGGTTTAACACTAAAATTGTTCAATTAAAAAGTTTATGACTAATTTGGTACTAATGCAAAAGGTTTATGACTATTTTGGTACTTTTCCCGGTGGTGGAACCATCTCGAACATTTTTGTTGCCAGTGACGACAGTTCGATCCATGCCATCACCGACAAACATGATGCTCTTCAGGTCCTCTCCAATATCTACTTGCTCGTTGTAGACTCCTGCTTTCACATATATTACCACTCTTTCAGGCCGTTTTGTACCAATTGTACGGAGTGCAACCATAGCCTCATTCATTATCTTGTGGGAGCCAGAATTGTCCTGGGCCACCATGAAGTTCGCCTTTGAAGTTTTTGCATTTCAATATGCTAAAAGCCCGTTGTACAGGTCTGGTAGTGCTCCTGTAACCAAACAGGAATAACAACCTCGTAATTTTAATACAAAAATGAATTAATTGGACAAAATAAAAAGCTAAAAAAAAAATGAATAAGACAAAGCAAGCAATGTATTACCTCTCCTGCCACCATCGTGGTCATGGTCAAGGGCCTCGTGCTCGGGGGTGGCGACGGCATTAACAAAGGTGGTGGTGGTGGTGGTGATGGCGACGAGGAGGAGGAGGAATGCGGCAATAAGATTCCACTTGGACATGTTGGTTGGTCTATGGTAATGGGCGTCTAATGGAGACAGTGTAGGAGTTTGGATGGAGAAACTTGCAAAGGGGACGAGGTTCATCTACTTATACACAAGACGGAAATCACAGCTACCACAGTTCCAATCTACTTATAATTTTTTGTATTTATTTGTATTTTCTAATTACTCACGGACCGCTGATCGCCGCCTGCCACCGCATGACCGCTGCACAATCGCCGCACGACCGTCGCACGACCACCGCACGACCGCCAACCGTTGCATGATCGTCGCACGACTGCCGATCGTCATCGCCAACCGCCGCCACAGGATTGCCGCCCACAGCCTATCGATCGTGGGAGGGGGCGGTGGCCAGTGAGTTGTGGGCGGCAGTCTTGCGGTGGCGGTTTGCAGTGATGGTCGGCGGTCGTGCAATGGCAGTGGCAATCGTGTGGCAGTCGGCAACAGTAGGATGCGGCGAACGGTGGCAATCGTCAACCGGTTGGCTATGAGCAGCGGCCGGTGGGCTACAAGCGACAGCAACTGTCACGACACCGGCCGTCATGCACACAATGCCCCGGAAAGAGAAGACACCTCTAATAACGAAACAACAATGAGAAATTCGCTAAAATCAGATTCAATGACCAGAACACATCCTTGAGCAAAATTTGCATCTTTCAAAGCTCGATCCCTGTTGAACATGTTCATCATATGTCAAGCTTATTACGTTGACTATTTTTCATACATCAAATGAAACCGAACTGCCGGTCTTGGGAATCCATAAATCTCCTCCTATGAGTCTTCTCACCGAAAATGGCTCACCTTCTTGAGGGCACCGAAGGATGTGGAAACCTATCCAATTCACCCTCCTCCCCGTTGCCGCACCGAGGCCCGACTTTAGGTACTCCTCGTAAAATAGGGTTGTGAGGAAATCACCGTTCCACTTTTCCCATCCCTCCAGGTCAATGAATCTATCGATATCTGTCTTCATTATCACCGTCCTCGAGTACTTCTTCCACAGCCATCCTAGGTAGCTCTTGAACAAGCCCTTGACTGGCTCGAAGTCGGGGGCAGGGACGATCCACGACATGTGGATCGAAATCCCCGTGTTGTCATCCTCGTTTTCTCGACCCTGAGCCATCACCATGTTGCTTTGTTGGTCCATCGGCCTCCTAACGAAGATGTCCCAAGTCTGGAAGACAATGGCCGAGTTGCCGAAAATGAAGTCAATAGTGCCGTAAATGTGACAGTCGCGGTAGAACTGCCGTCGGGAGTGCGTATAAAGTGTGCCCAGGTAAGACTTGAAGCTGCACTAATAGAACATGGATTGTTCCGAGCCGACCAAAAGTGCAACGGCTTGTTCCTTTTGGGGACCAGCAGTATTCTCAAACATGATGTCTCTTGCCCAAAAACCTTCCCTAGAGACAACTGCATTAATTTTGAGAAATTAGATTCAGAGCTATTTTATTAGTGGGCTAGTAATTGGCCACATTTTGACAGCTTAATATCTTACCCAACATAGCTGAAGTCATGGCGGTGGAAGGGAAAAGTATCAAAATTGTCATAAACATTTTGCATTAGTACCAATTCAGTTTTAAACTTTTTAATTGAACCATTTTAGTCATAAACATTTTTACATTAGTACTAATTCAGTCCATCCGGCTAATTTAAGTTGGCAATTGCTGACGTAGCCGCTAGCAGTCTTATGTGACGCCACATGGATAAATTATATATATTTTTTTATATTTTTTCAGATTTTTTAATTTGTTTTTTTTTTTTTTCTCCTTACCCCCTTGGCCAACGAGGTCGCCAACCGACCAACCATCGCCGACCACAAGTTGGCCGGGGTGAGGGGCCCCGCGCCCTCGCCGGCCATTGGCAAGGGCCACCACGCCCGCGCCCTTGCCCGCCATGAGCGAGGGCTGCCGCCAACGAGGGCGCAGAGGCCCTCGCTGGCCAACGAGTGAGGGTTTCAACCCTCGCCTGTGGCCGATGAGGGGGTAGAGACTCTCGTCGGACAATAGGCAAGGGTTTCAGCCCTCGCCTGTGGCCCACGAGGGCGCGATGGCCCTCGCCAATGGCCAGCGAGGGCGTAGGGCCCCTCACCCGAACAAGCCTATGGCCGGCAATGGTCGGCTAGTAGGCAACCTCCCCGGCCAAGGGGGTGAGGAGAAAAGAAAAAAAAAAGAAAAAATAATTTAAAATATCTGAAAATATATATAATATAAAATTTATCCACGTGACGCCACATAAGACCGCCGGCGGCCACATCGGCAATTTCCAGCCTAAATTAGCAGGATTAACTGAATTGGTACCAATATAAAAAGGTTTAACACTAAAATGGTTCAATTAAAAAGTTTATGACTGATTTGGTATCAATGCAAAAGGTTTATAACTATTTTGGTACTTTTCCCAGTGGTGGAACCATCTCGAACATTTTTGCTGCCAATGAGGACAGTTCGATCCATGCCATCACCGACGAACATGATGTTCTTCATGTCCTGTCCAATATCTACTTGCTCGTTGTAGACTCCCACTTTCACATATATTACCACTCTTTCAGGCCGTTTTGTACCAATTGTACGGAGTGCAACCATAGCTTCATTCATTGTCTTGTGGGAGCCATAATTGTCCTGGGCCACAATGAAGTTCGCCTTTGAAGTTTTCGCATTACAAGATGCTAAAAGCCCGTTGTACGGGTCTGGTAGTGCTCCTGTAACCAAACAGGAGTAACAACCTCGCAATTTTAATACAAAAATGAATTAATTGGACAAAATAAAAAGCTAAAAAAAATTAATACGACGAAAAAAGCAATGGATTACCTCTCCTGCCACCATCGTGGTCATGGTCAAGGGCCTCGTGCTCGGGGGTGGCGGCGGCATTGACAAAGGTGGTAGTGGTGGTGGTGGTGATGGCGACGAGGAGGAGGAGGAAGGCGGCTGTGAGATTCCAGTCAGACATGTTGGCTAGCCTATGATGACAGGCGTCGAATGGAGACAGTGCAGGATTTTGGATGGAGTAACTTGCGAAGGGGACGAGGTTCTTCTACTTATATCCAAGACAGAAATCATAGCTACCACATTTTCAATCTACTTATAATTTTTTGTATTTATTTGTCTTTTCTAATTACTCACGAACCGCCGATCACCGCCTACCGCCGCACGACCGCTGCACGATCGTCGCACGACCGTCGCACGATCGTCGCACGACCATCGCACGATCGCCACACAACCGACGATCGTCGCTGCCGACCGCTGCCGCAGGATTGCCGCCCACAGCCCATCGGCCGCGAGAGGGGGCGATGGCCGGTGAGCTATGGGCGGCGGTCTTGCGGTGGCAGTCTGCAGTGACGATCGGCGGTCGTGCAGCGGCAGCGGCGGTCGACAATTGCAAGCTGCCGGCGAATGGTGGCGATCGTCAGCCAGTGGGCTGTGGGCGGCGGCCGGTGGGTTACAGGCGACGACAACCATCGCTAGCAGTCGCCAGCGATCGGCTGCAGACTGTGGCCGCGGGCAACAATTGTGGCCAACAATTGGAAGGCGACCAGCGGTGGCTGCAACAAGGAAAAAAACAAAATAAAAGGAGAAGAAAAAAACAATTTATTTCTAGCAATTGTTCCCGAGAATAAAAAGCTACGTTTTTTTTGTTTCTTGTTTTTATTCCAAATCTATTTCCCAGCCACTTTTTTATTTCGGGGAATAGAAAAATAAGTTGGCGTTATCAAACCAATTTATATTTTTTTTTTTTCCAGGGAACAAAAGAACAGAAATCGAGAGAAATAGAAACGTTACCATGCAGGCCATATTTTTCTATTCCCCAGAATAGAAAAGTGGCAGGGGAATAAATTTGGAACAGAAACGAGAAACAAAAAAAAAAAAGTAGCTTCTTGTACCTGGGAACAATTTCTAGAAATAAGTTTGTTTTTTTCGTTTCTATTTTTCTTTCATTCTTCTTCCTTGTTGCGGCCGCCACTGGCCGCCTGCCAACCGTCGACCACCTCCTGCCACCTGCGGCCACCGTCAGCAACCAACCGCCGGCGATTGCCAGCGGTAGTTGCCGTCGCCTTTAGCCCACCGGCCGCCACCCACAACCCACCGGCCGACGACCGCCACCGTCCGCCAGCAGCCTGCCATCGCCAACCGCCGCCGACCGCCGATTATCGCTGCAGACCACCACCCACAGCTCATCGACCACCGCCCCCTCCCGCGGCCGGTGTGTCGTGGGCGGCAATCCTGTGGCGGCAATCGGCAGCGACAATCGGCGATCGTGTGGCGATCGTGCGACAGTCAGCGGTCATGCAACGATCGTGCCGTGGTCGTGCGGCGATCATGCAGTGGTCATGCGGCGGCAAGCGACAGTTTGCGGTCCATAAATAATTAGAAAATACAAATATATAAAAAAAAATTATAAATTTTTACCAAACGCATTTCTATTCTTTTTTTAATTTCAAGAATATAAATTTTGTATAATTACCAAACACCTTATTTTACTCAGAAATTGTTCTCGGAGTAGAAATAGAAAAAAACTATTTCTGATCAAAGTCAAGTGCTGAGAAACTTCTCAAGAACCTTCTATTAGAACTTGCTTAGAAGTTTGTCTATCGTATACAACATGGAGAAACATATTTGGGCAATTTCTCCTTGATCAAATTTATGTGCTCATGAGATGGCCTGTAGTCACCACTTACTTTAATCCAAACACGTGCACATGTTATCTAGATAACACCGCTTCTTTCATCTATTCTAAACATATACATTTAATGGATGTTGATGAAGTTGTTTGAGGTGCGATGACGCTTAATTAGTAAAATAAGGTGTTTGGTAATTATACAAAATTACCAAACACTTGTGAGGAAAATAAGGTAATCCATCAAAATATGTTTCTCAGCACTTGACTTTGCCCAAATATGTTTCTCCACGTTGCCCAAATAAATGTATATGTTCTTGAGAAGTTTCATTGTCAATTTTTCTTGACATCATTATTTTTTTTTCAATGAAAAATTGATAATTATATCTAAATGAAACGAGTCGATCATTTCATAGTTTAAAGAAATACCCCTAAAGAAGCGTATCATTCGAAAAGCCCCTAGCACACATGAGTGGATTACGCATATATGAGAGTGGATGCCTACACATGTGAGTTCTCATGGCCACCCAACACACGGTTTTGAAGTGGTGAAATACAACCAAACCCCTTGTCAGCCTAGAACTGAAAGCTGTAGATTCATTGGAACATGCGACATGGCCTTGGATTTTCTTGTAATTCAGCTGCGTCCTAACTTCATTTGACGACAAATCAAATACTAGACGTGTGTGGGTACGTGCGAGCAAGGGCCAAAATTGTTAACCAAATTATGTAGTTTCTTGATGTGGACCTATACCCACAAATTCGAGGTTTAATGGGGATATGATCCTAGAGACGAAGTTCTTACCTCTTTCAAAAGTAAGGTGGTGCCCATTGGTTTTAAGGCAAAGAAACACTCTTTTTCCCATTTCAGATCAAGGATGTGCATGTGTATACAATGCAACCAGAAGCATAAAAAGAAGTTAATCATAGTTTATAAGATATAAAAGATTTTCCATTACCAACTCCACGAGATAATATGATATGGAATATCGTTGAGCTGGAAAATAAACCCTAGTTAGGGAACACTTGTGAGGAACATCTACAAAGGTTGATGATCTAAATTGCCGCCCGCCCGTCTCTTTTTGCCATCATTACTCTCGCCCAGCTAGTTTCTGCCCTTGGCCAGTCCGTTGTAAAGTTTAAACAAGAGCTTTCTCAAGCCTGACTAAACATGAAGCTGCAGGAAGTCGAAGAGAACGCCAACATCGTCACTGAATCGGAACGTCCAGTAATAGCAAGTAACAAGAGAATTTGTGCTTTCGTTTAAAAAATGGAAGGCACTTTCACGTCGACTTCAACATCATCCTCTTTCCATGACCTTTGCAGCCGTGCATTGCACCAGTCAAGAATTATGGGACGAGTGACATTGAATTTGTTTTGAACCAGTGTTAGCTGAGCTATTATTTTTAAATTCAATGGATAATATCACGCATTGGAATGTGCTTGGAAGTTGTGCATGAGATAAAAGTGGAAGCACTGCTTTCATTGACAAAATGAATTATTAGTTACCATTTATTGAAACACTCAAACACTCAAAAATATGATGAATAATGACATTTTTCATATTTCTAAAGGTCGGGGAAATTGTTTGACAATTTCCGAGTGTATTTCTAGGAAGTGTAAATAAGCCATTTTGATGAGCGGTATTTGAGAATACCTGCTTGGCATTTGAATTGCCTCCATGACAACTTTAAATTTTGCTCTTATTAGAAAAGGGCTATGATTTAAGCATGCAAATTAGAAGGCTCCGTACTCAAGTTATTGGATCATATTCTTGAGTGAGTTTATGGTTCCTCGTGTGGAACATGCCTTCATATACTTTCACAATTGAATTGAAAATACATAGATAACTTGGAAAATATCACCAAATTAACATAGGATCAACATATACGGTTTTTGGCAATAATATAGTTACTATAGTTTCTGACCTGTTCATTTTACATGAAAGAAAATTAACAAATGCATGCACCTTACACATTAGTTATTAAAATGTAGATATACATTCTGCACAAACACGATTAACATAGAATGCACCATAATTATTTTCTTGAGTCGATGATATTATATGCGTAAAAATTTAATTATTAAACAAACGCATATATAATAAGTAAAAAAATATAGAAAATAATAAATGATAATTATAGAAATGGTCCCTGGACATTTGGTCAAATATGCAATAACTTTTAATTTATTGAATGTTATCTATAAACTTTTGATACATGTTTAATATTGTTCATAAACTTGAATTAATGGAATGACTAGATTGAATATTTTCATTTTGTCTAGGACATGATCGTATCGAAATTTCATGGACAATATCGATTAAATCAAAATTCAGAGATGATATTACATATTTGGCTAAAGTTGAGTAATCGCATGTAAATAAATTAATAGTTTAGGAATGATGTTGCAGGCCGGATCAAAGTTCAAGACAATTTATGAATTTTTTACCAACACGAAAAGGTGAAAAATTCGAAGCAGAAAGCTGGAGCGGCTGAAGTTGAGTCCAGTGTTCACTGAACACTGACTTGTGTCTTCTCTCTCTCATGGTGTCTTCGTCACTACTTTCCCTCTCTGCAACATTTTCTCGCCTTCACTTTGTTCTGAAGCTCTCGCTTCCGTCGGCGCCGACACTACGGCTGCCGTTGCAAGCGCTCTCTCTCTCGACAATTGATGGCTCGAAGGGATAGTTTTGTGGCGATTATTGGTTCTCTGATCGGTGTGTTTTTGCGTTCATGTGAGAGGCAATGGATAAATTCTAAGTCAAGTCGTGTCGTCTCAGGTACGTGGCTTCGTTTTGGTAGTTCCGGTGTCTGTGGCTTCCTTTATGCATTAAGGAGCTGATGATTCATGTGGAAGATCCTTACTTTGGTGCTATTTTGTTTGTTACTGGAGACTGGAGGCATCGGACAAATATTAATATGCTTAAGAGAAGGAATTTCCTCCAGAAATATTTCCTTTTTCGCATTATCTCAGCATAATTGCTTCATCTTAAATTCATGAGATGTGAAGGCTTGGGAGATGGACAGTGGAAACTTCTGTCGAATTTCATTCAAAAGAGAACAGAAATATTCATACCATAGAAGCTGAAAAAGGCAAATCGCTTCTGCATATTTAGGTGTACAGATGAGTTTTGAACAATATGAAGATTTAATTTACAAGACCTTTTGGAAAGCACCGAGTAGTCTCACCATTTACAGCCAATTAAAAGAAAAGGATTACATGAATTAAAAAATGCTATACTCTCGTATTCTACTCTAAAGAAAAAAAAAAGTTGACAAAAATGAATAGCTCGATCCATTGAGCCTCTCTCTCTCTCTCTCTCACAGCTTCGACTTATATTTATGACAATGACTAAACAGTCGCAAAAAACCATCGCATACTTAAAAGGGTTGCAGGTTGATCCGCTTGCCTGATATAACATTGTAAACTCCAATAATTAGCAAAGCCCCGAGTCCAGCATTGACAAAAATGTCACAAATGCCGCTCAATCTGTATTTGCAACCTTTGCTCTTCCGTCCAGCTTGCAGCTGTCCTCTTTGACTCATCAGTTGGACACAGTTCAATCTCCGACTATGGTTTCATAAGAGGGCTGAGCCCGTCACCCTCCCAACCCAGCTTGAGCATTTGATCCACGACTCTCAAGCTCAACTGAGAGAGAGAGAGAGAGAGAGAGAGAGATTAAAAAGAAGACATGAGCAAATATTCTGCTAGGCAAATGTCCTAACCATGGCAACCAGCAAGTCCAAAGACTCTTAATATTTGTATCGACTTCAAATGCTAAAAATGCTAATCAAATTATATGTTGGATCAATTTCTTTCACATCAACTGACTCCCACACGAGGATCAGAAGATCCAGTCAACCTATGCAGATCAATAAGAAAGGACGAGGATCAAAGATGAGTTTTACTCACTGCTGGATCAGTGAATATTATCAACTGCTTGTCCGCAGTAGACACCAAAAGATTCGTGTTGTCCTTGTTCAGCGCCACGGCTGTAATATCTTGTCCATCCACCAGTTTTATAGTGTGATACAACTGCAAGATCAAATTGCAGAAAAATTTTAAAAGATGAAGGAGAAACCGTGAGCAACTGAAAGTTTAAAGAAACAACATCCAAGAAGCACAGAACAGTTCTGATAGGAAAAACAAAAACAAGCAACGGCTACAAGGTTAAAAGCAAACTGATATTGAAGACCAGCTAGGGCTTGATGACTAATTACATGCTGCACTGAATTGGATGGCATTGCATAATAGAGAAATTCTAGCTAACAAAAACCAGCAAACTTAGAAACCTGAGCTATATTTCTCTGTTACAGCCCATATCTAACTGTATTGAGATCACTACGGCAATTGCATAAATGCTATTTATGTGATTACATGGAGGGCACAGTGATAACTGTTCACCTACTTCCTAAACTTAGGTCCATACAAAACCTCATCCCTCACATTGTTGAAGCCACCGCCTACGCCATGACCATTAATGCGGATGATCATATGCTAATCTGAAAATAAAAACTTATTTGTTACCTTAAGGGTATGGAGATCTAGGAAACAAAGTGAAGGTGACTGAATATCTAACATTTGACCAGTTTCATCCAACTCCTGATCGCTCTCTTCAAGGACACAGGATTTGAAGTTCGGATCCTTGTTACTATTAAAGGATCCAGAGTTTTCTGAAGATGAATTTATTCCCAGCAGAGCATTTTCCCCATCCAGAGAAATCTCCATGCAGCTGATGTTGCAAGAAAGAGGGAGTTTTGCTGTAGCAATTGGTACACCATTGAGAGTAAACGTGCTGAGTGTACATCTTAATTCATTCCATGTCATAATAACTCCCTTGGCTGAAAGGGAAATAGCATGTGCCTCAACCCCAGCCAATCTTCTGATCAATCGGCCCCGCCTTACTGAATGCAATAAAACATCAGATGAATAGGAACATGACACAACAATCCCTAGATCTGAGCTAACACAGCAGCAACTTATTTCCCTGAGGTGGCCTCGGAGAACATGTATGGGACCTTCAATACGACGTCTTCTGCTTTTGTCAGCCAAGATGGTTTGAGTACTGTTGGTGCTTGAAGTTGGTGTGCCTGCACTGGTAGGAAGATCTGATATGCTACTTGAACCAGTACCAAAGCCCCGATGAATCTTCCAAAGTAAAACTGTCGCATCTCGCGAGCCGCTTACGAGGTAGTAGCTATCTGGTGAAAGAGCAAGGCAAGTCACTGGAGCACAGTGTGCAATTGCCGTTTCTAGCGTTTTTGCTCCATCAGAAGATATTACCTTGATACTATTATCCGCATGTCCACCTATACAAAAACCAAAGAATTTAGGATGACCATACTTAGACACCTCAAGACAATATGTCAACAAATTACCATTTATTAGGGTAATCCATTATAAGGAACTCACGTCCATGGAAAAGCTGAGAAAGACTATGTCAACAAATTACCATTTAATAGAGTAAACCAATATAAGGAACTCCCCCTGTCCATGAAAAAGCTGAGAAAAAAACTCTCCCCCCCCCCTTCATTTCCTTCTTCTCTCCTCTCTCTCTCTCTCTCTTTCTCAATTTCAGCTTTGGAAGGCTAGACATTCTGGTCAGAAGAAACGAAAAGAAACTGACTTTTGTGGTATTTCACTATATTAAAAAGCATACAGCCAAACCCACACCGCTGTGGGCACGTTGGTTCAGGTGTTTCCCCCATCCCGGTTGGGGGGAGGTTCAAGTCACCACGTGCGCAATTGCACGACTTAAGTGCAGCGCCGTGGGAGGTGGGTCCCTGCGCTAGTGTCGCCCCGGGTTTACGTCGCCAGCTGCCGGCCGTACGAAGGCTCCCGGGTCATCAAAAAAAAAAACATACAGCCAAAAACACCAAATAATTCAGAAATAAAAGCACGCTAATTGCTCCCTAAGATTCCAGACCCTGGCACCATTCAATCACACTGCTGTTTAAGAATAGAGACCATTACCCAGCACATCGATAACATTATAAGCTTGTGAGCTATCTAAAACCTCACCCTTGAAAGAATAACACAGTAAAGGTCCTGTAGACCTTTTATTAACGTGTACTAGCTCTTTCTTGAATAATACTATCCATTCAGGCACATGGACAACATCAGCTATATGTTGGATTTTATTTTTATTTTTGGGGGGGGTGGCAGGCATTTAAAAAAAATATTGCAGTGTATTGGCATGCTTTGAAATAAATATAGAAGCATCCTCATCTTGCCCACATTGGTCAGAAAACTAACTAATTCTTGCTCACGCCAGCAAACTTATTATTGATTCATCACTAAATCTTTCTGATAATGGAAGTCACGATTATCCGTGTGATGACAGAATATCAAAATCAATAAACAAGATGCTTCCAACACTGACATTTGCAGAAAAGTAAGACATGTTGATGTCACTGCCAAGCTGTGCTTTCTTCACAACAAATTCTATGGTATACGATGTTCAAACATCAAGTCCACAAAATCTCTCTTCACTCGTAATTAACCCCTGTAATTATCCTTGATAATGAGAAGCACACAACTATCTTTAAAAGTTCTTAAATTATTTTTACTTCCGTTTGCTCTGTTCCTCCTTTCCTTCACATATTTGAAGCAAGGAGATGATGAAACCCTCCAGATTTTGGGACTAAATGATTATCCATTGGAAAAATGACATTTGCACAAGTTGGTTACCTGTGATGATTTCTTTGTCGGATGTGATGGAAACTATTGCTGAGCCTCTAATTCCTGATGTTGGAAATGCTAGTGCCTGGGGAAATTTCCAATCATCTGAGCCAGGTGTAGCTGTCCCTTTGAACATGCGCATGAATGTTCCACCAGTGGAGCTTGTAGCAGCCTTTGCATGCTGGAAGAGGAATGGAGTTCCTTGACCATCAGGTGTGTTTGGCTGCCATTTATGCTGTGCAACATGTGCCGCTGGAGCATTTATATCAACAATGACAACTGAATCTGAAGATGCATGCATTGCAGCTGCAGGCAGATTGCATCTCTCGGGTGTTGGGACAGTATAAGGTCTGACTTCTTTAGGGTTCCGAAATATTGTCTGGAAAATAAAAAATAAAAATAAAATGGTTCATGAATACCACTTAAGGCAATATCACTTATGCAAGATGTAAAAGAGTCCAATTCAACCAGATTTCTCTATCTTCAGCAAACGAACAAGGTTCTTTTCTTCTAAATTTCAGCTCAGCCTGGAGATTATTTACTACTCAGCCTACCGATTCCCTACAACAGATCAGTGAAGTGCAGGTTCTATTTTCATGTCCTAGAACTGTCTATTGGATTCTGACGTTATGCCAGGTGGCATCTCCACATTATATCTCTACTGATGGAAGCCTATCATGACATGTATCTTGACAATCAAGAGAACTAACTTAACACCCCCTGCTCCAGAACATGACTGTCCTCCCTCCTCTGTTTAGCTCACCTTCTCTCACAAGGAAGGCACCTTATGTATCATTCTTGTAATGACTTAGCCCTTTCCACATGGGCCAAACCCCCAAAGTTGTCGTCAAGTGGAACCACACAAGGTGGTGACCATTTGGGTGTGGGTCTTAATTACTCAAACAGGCCATTCTCATCCAGTGCAGGATATCAAGATGTCATTATTCCAAATTTGTACCGTCAATGATTTGGAATGGGCTTTTGAGCTATCAATACTGAGATTGAAAGGTTTTCTGGTGAACTGATGTGCAGACATGTTGTCAGCTGATGCATGACAAAATTGCAATGAGGAATATTCACTTGTGTTATCACTCCTTACACGCTTTAAGCTGGCACATGCCTAATCATTCTACAGTTACCAAATGATATCAGTGATACCATGCTCCACAAAAAATTCAATTCCGACATTCTACTTTTCTGCATGCACAACCAAAACATGCATTAAGGCAGAAGTCTGTATTTCTTTAAATGGATAATGACTGAGAATGATGATTTATAATCCACTCAACAGCAAGCAAAAGCAGAGCTTGCCGAATGAATGCTTAAAACTGTTAGCAACAGGATTCGTACAGCACATGTATACCAGCATGTGAATCTATAAATGTTGCAAAGCCCTTACATTCAATGAATAAACAGTGCAGATTTTGGCGCAGAAAGATGTCATCTATATCTTTAACAAAAGATTCACTAGATAGGTAGCAAGAAGGTACCACCCCCATACTAAATCATTTACAAGAAAGAAAATCCACAAAAACTAAAATCGAGTATAAGTTTCTCAGTGAACTAGTATCATGTACAAACTTTATTTGCAGGCTTTCCGTGTCTACATAGAGGAAAGAGTGTCAATTTGACAATAATGAAATAGTTTAATAAACACCCACAGAGCCTTCCAACTGGACAACATATACACTACGAACCAAACTAATTTGTATTCCTCTTTGTGACAGAAAAAAGAGCAAGACAAACTACTGGGAATTTAGGCTGCTTACTTTAAAAACCATTTCATTTTAGAACAATGTGGCTATGTGAGCAGATTGGAAAAAGCATCAGTATCATACGGAGCATTAAAGATTAAAAGTAGCCTCCATAACCTAAGTTAACTTCCTATTTAGCAGCATGTTAATAAACTACAATAACTGATTAATTTTCAAAATAACTAAAATTACACTTGTTGGTTTTGAATTTCCAATGAACTAAACTTGCGTATTGCATTTCTACGACCTTGTTAGAAACTATATGCAGCAAAATGTTACAGACATTACTTTTTCAAGTGAATTTGAACTTGCCCAAACATACATTATTGAGTCAATCATTTTCCTTAACAGTCGATAATTGCAATTGATTATTCAGTACATAAAAATAAAAGAAGTGCTGAATGATCTTCAACAACATCTGAGATGAAATGGAAAGTAGAATATATCCAGTTAGGGTATCCTGAACCCTATTCATGCAAAAATACATCAGCATTATAGCATAAAAGCATCCCTGATATTACCTGTAAATGAAGAACATCAGCTAATGGCAGCCTCTTCATATGTGGTACTGTTAGGAGCTGGGATGGCGTTTGTCCAAAATAAGCTATTTGATCTTGTGTAGCGCGCTGATGTACCTATTTTTTCATAAACAGTAGTATATAAGAAATAGAAACCAGCACAGAAAAGAATTAAAAAAATAATAATAAATAAGAAGAACAAGATTATTTTACTGGGTCTGAGATCTTGTCAATATCAACTGCTCCTTCATAGGTGACATAGAAGAAGACATTGTTTGCTGATATAGCTTCCTTCCCACGTTGTCTATAACTGTAAAGATTCATAATTTTATGAAAACCTGGAGTTTACCTCAAAATTTGAAAAAATGTCATGTGTTCCATCCACAGGTTATAAGATGGAATAGAGAAAAAGCAAAACAAACAACAGACGTTTGGAGTATACCCAAATATAAGATCGATCCACTCATGCAAATGTGCTGATACATGCTCACTTTCAAGAGCCATCCGATGCTTATGGATGAAGTCAATTGGGCTTCCAGCCCAAGGTGGAAGTTTCACTCTATCTGTACCAACAATAAAATATAAATCACAAGTTATAGTTCAGAAATTTTGAATTTGTGCCATCAAGACATACTTCAGGTACATACCAAGCTTGTCCCCCATCTGTGTCGTACCAAAATCAATGCAATTCTCATTGGTTAAAATCTCAGGAAGGTAAAATAGCTCAGGAACCTGACAAGAAGGACATCAGCCTTTACTTCCTCATAAAGCAAAGTTGGATGAACAGATTTTCATGTGAATCATGATACAGGGGAAAAACATCCATAGAAAAACATACCAGTTCCTTCACATCGCTCATGTCCTCAAGAACTCCATTCCAAGTAGCAGCTATGTCAAAAAACATTCTGTCCGCATGGTCGAACTTACCACCTTGCAGTTGAATTGACAAAGTTGTGAAAGGTTCAACCCTCATGAGATAATATAGCACCTGTAAAGAAACATAAGCGACCAGAAAGCATTACTTCACACTGCCTACACATTAGACTGGAAGCAGGAGACATGCACAGGTGCCAACATGATATATAGAAGGGTAACATAAGGATATTCAAACACATTCACCAAAAGGGCCAGCAAATATATCTTTCTAAATACCTGGCAAGTCTAATGGAAGGGAAGGTCATGAAACAACAAATCTTGGTTCAATCTATGCATGATAAGAAAGTGAAACCACAGACCTTGATTACCAGACCATGTAAAATCCAGAAATCCAACAAGAAACGGTATGCTCAAAATTTGAAATGTAACATCAATCTGAAGGATCAGCAAGGGCGTCCTATGTACTCTATGTTGTACATAGATCTACCATTTACAACTTCACCCGTTCATAGAACAGTCAACCAATGATGTGCTGCATGGATTTTAGATGAGGTCAAAGACCTCATAGGATAATTTCATTAATGGGCCATGAATGTTGAGGATAAAAGCAAGGAGATTAGAGCAATCTGAAGAGTTAAAATCCTCATGCCAATAGACAGACATGAGATGAAGGTTCTCATATGAAGCCAGAGGAATTTTGTATATAAAAGACTAGAGAATAGTGAACTTAATATCTTGTCCCAAGAATCTGATATTAGGGCATATAATCACCAGAGGTGGGTGGGTCATTTGTGTAAGTAGGATGAAAGACACCACATATTATCCTAACAGAGATGTTAAGTGGAAAATAGACTGGATATAATATTTCGAGAGGGTTAGGTCATTATAGCGCATCTTTTATTGCCAAAAGACTTTATCTTCGCATATGCTTCTGTACCATGGATGCCAAACCCCATTGCATTGCATGGGGCCATCTTTAAAGCAGGACATATTCTTATACCTCTTTTTTTTTTTTTTTTAAAGTGAGATAATGGCTAGGGTTAAGGAATAAAGATCCATTGGCGTCAAGAATTGATAGCAAAGAAAACATATAGGCATAAGAATGATGTACAGCAATAGATGTAACTAATAAGAGGTAAGTAGGACACACAAAAAAACACAAGGATAAGTAGACTTACTGTGCCAGAACTGGAATAATGCGAACCATAATGGAATTTAGGGATAATGGGATCATCAAAACTAGAATATCTCTCTTGGAATTTTTCTAGCCGATCAGGGTTCAAGGCACCAACAGGCTGCAAAAAGATAATTCCCTTTAATGGCCCAAACTAAGTTTCTATAGTCAGGAGAAGCAAAACTTCCAAGTTTTCTCAGTCACCTTCGATAGATCTCGATAGGAAGAAGGATCAGAAAGATCCAAATTCTTTGAACTGTAATCAGCAAGAATCCAAGGAAAAACTGGATACTACAGACGAAAGAAACAAAGTTAAGAAGCACAGAAGTTCAACAAATGGCGGTAGAAGTTCATTGTAAAATGGAAGACATGAAAAAGGTCACCTGAGTGATGTCATTGTAACTGCGTCCTGCCAGAGTATTCAGATGCATTAAATATTCAAAGTTGCTAATCTGCAGGTTAACACTTTTCTATTACCAGTCTTCCGATACTATGCATTATACACCACACTGCTAAGGAAAGAGCAAGCATAGAACAAAATCAAGCATTTCCAAAAGAAAAGGCCAATTAAACCTGTCCACCCTTTCTCACCTCTCGTCTAGCCCAACGCTCCATCAGCTGGGTTCTCTTGAGAAGTTGTTCTGGTCTCTGATATAAATAAATAAGAATTATAGATTGTAAACAACATGGGCACAGTAAATTCCAATCAAATGTTGCAACAAGAAGAAAAATCAAGTTATAATAACAAGCATTAGTAAAGTGCCCTAGCATATCTATGAAACCTCCACCCTTATTTCACTCCAATGAATGTTTGAGTGAAATTCATTGCACCCAGGATGCCTACCATGTCCCCCTACTAGAAGAGGAAGAGAAAGGAAACAACAACAACAACAACATAGGGCAAACCTGGGTTGCAAGATAAACGTTGCTCAAATGAGGAGGATGTGCTTGAACTATGGCTCGGTAAGCATTTCTTCTACCTTCTATACTCTGCAGAAAGAGAAACACAAATTCACAATGAGCACAAACAGCGCAAGTTAACCCCAAAATTTTGAAATAACATTGCTTTTTTCACAACATAAATTAAAGGAAAGAGATGAGAGATACCCCGAAATCAAAGAAGAAATTCGAACGATCAACCATAAATAATTCCAGAGCACTTCGTCTTAACAAGTATCTGCAACAGAAACATATCAATAAGAATAAATCAGCTGAGAAGCCAAAGTCCCAAGACCAAAAGGAACAAGAACTAAGGCCTATAACCCCATTTTAATTTGCATTAAATTAGGATCTTTATTAGGGTCACTGCAAGTGTAAAAAACTTTTCATACATTCACCATTTAATAAGTGAAATGTGCGCTGGACGTAATCGCTTGATTTAAGAAAGATAATTACCATAATATATCAATTTTAACCCTCTTTCTCTAAAGCGAAGCTAGTAAAATGTTAGCATGAGAAGATGGATGCAAAATAGACCTAAATGCCAAAGTGATGAGATTCTTCCAGACTAGGACAATGTTTAGAACCATACTGTTTAGGCCTCTGCTTCACAGTTCAACCAGCTGAACAGTTTCAACAGGCTAGTTTGAAGAGCAATCTATGACTTGAATAGTCGATCAATGTAATCTAACCTAAATGTCAAATGAACGCACAGCACCACATGAGGCACTCCATTTTAATCTGACCTGAGCCAACTCAAAATTATATGCCCTTCAGCCTTATTTGCTTAGCACACACGTTTCATGACATAAATGAAAGAGCTGCGCAATGTTTGCTAAAAGAGAGCCAATTAGGCATTAAAATGTAGATGTTATTTGACCTTCGGCTGTAGATCTGATGAAGTGTAGATATCGGCCAGCTGTAATCTTTTTCATCCTCCATTGATTCAGATTTGTCTTCCATATCATCTGCGTAATTACTGTCCGCAACATGCTCGACAATGAAGTTTATTCTCCTGGTTGTTACCTAAAATGAAAAAATTTCTTCATGAATTACCAAATAGAAAACAAGAAGGAAATCTTACACATCATTAAATTAAGTTTCATCCTAAATGCACCATAAATTATAACAAGATTTCCATATGAAACACTGAACATCTACAACCGTAACTCAGCAGCAAGAACTGCTACTACTGTTAGGATAGATTTGCAGGCTCAAGCAATATGTAGCACAGAAGGCTCTTTGCTTATAGAAAGTACGCCACCCCAAATGCAAAGGCAAAATGAGTTCAAGACCAAGCCATAGTGGTACAGTTCAACCTTTCCTAGGCAATAGACTCGTGTTTGAGTGTCACTGTCCCCTCCCCACTTCATGTAATGAAAAAAATAAAATAAAATAACCAAACCACAAATCCTCTCTGGACCATTGCATATCTTCAGAGTTCCCCCAAAAACTAATATCCTGGTTACTTTGGTTCACTGCCACTGCGACTTGAACTCAAAGCAAAAAGAATACCAATTCTTGGCCCATAATCAAATCAACACAAAAGGTATAATATAAGTTTTCAGATTCAATCATTTTTCCATACACACAATCATTTTTCGAATTCAATCATTTTTCCATACCCGCACACACACACACACCCACCCCACACTCATTCCAATATAATTAAACAGAAAACGCATGATATCCATATATGCAGACAGAATGCTGCAAGTAAGATCGAGAACGCACTTGGAAGGTTCCACGTACAACCCTCAGAAGTCGGACCATAGATGAAGGAAGTTCAAGCACAATTCTTGCATCCACTTGACTAGGCACGTAGCCAGGAGCAACAGCAGACGAACTTTGAACCAAGTCTTGCTCACTACCAAATTGAATATCACCGGATTCTGCCACCACCTGCAGGTTTTGCTGTGTTTTTCCAGACAAACTTGATTGGTTTTCCTCACTCTGATCAACATTACTGGTTTTACCCTCAATATTGTCTATTTCTGGCTGTTCGTCATCCTCATTCACAAGTGCATCAGTTGTGAGAGCCGGAGCACCAGATGGATCCATAACATTCTTTTGATCTAGTTTCTTTTCAACTGGATCCTCATGATCAGCAGCAGCACCATAATGGTCACATCCTTTGTAGTTCCTTCTCAAACAGTCTCATCCTGGAGGAAGTTTCCATGGAATCCAACTTCCAGAAAACCTACCCAAATATATATCAGGTCAATCCTGGACTATAACAATTAACTTGACATAAAAGAGAGAGAGAGAGAGAGGATCAACTGATGAGATTCTAAATGAATGCACAAGCTATAACAGTTGTCAACAATAGATAATGAGCCTGATATTGTTTATACCCTAGCAGAGTCATACAAGCGGTCTCCAAATGGTGCAAAAAGACTGTTCATCTCTATCAAACGATGGATGAGTTTGCGCCATCCATGAATTCCAGCATACAGATGATGCCTAGCAAATTGATCAACTTGTGTGCGTCGGTCCACCTAGAACAGCAAAGATGCACAAAGTAAGACTGGTATGCAGTGCCACAAGATTTGGGAAAATCAGCAGAACAAGCAGTGATCATACCTCTGACCGTTGCATATTTCTTGCTAGAGCAAAACTTGCAACAAGAACAGCAACGAACTTGTAGGTTAGAGCATTAAAGTCCTTCCCATACACTGATTTTCTGTCGACTGATTGAAGACATTCCATCCAGGCAATTCCCATCGCTTCAGAAAGATTCCATCTCCTGACCCGCTCCATATCACTAGCACTCCTACGCTGAGCAGATGTGGCCATTGCTACGTTACTGAGACCCCTCCCTGAACCGATTTTTGCATTACGCTCAAGATCACGTGCAGCTGCCAAGGCAGCGGCTTTTGCAGCAGCCCTGTCCTTCAGAACAACTGGTGATTTGCTGGGTACCTCCCCAGTATGTTGGAAGCTCGAAAATGTATGGAGCCTAGTTGTTTTGCGCTCAAGCAATGAAGAGTCACGCTTCAACTGAGTAGTTGTTAATGGAGCCGGAGTGTCACCTCCAGCTGCTCCTGCAGCAATCATTGCCAACGCCATTGCAGCAGGGGGTGATGCAAAAGCAGCCGCCCAAGAAGGAGAAATCATGGAAAGAGCAGCCTAAAAAATTACAGACAGACATTAATAGCTTGCTTGGTGCACATAAATTTAGGCAAATACTCAATAAATCATGATATAGAACTAAATGAAGAGGAAGGCCTTCCTTCTTGTGCCCTTCAACAAAGCAAAATTCATCAAGTTGAGTAGTCATATGAAAACTAATTATGAACAAACAAAAGCTGCAATAACACATATTCCTCAGCATAATCAAAAGAAATCAATGGCAAACATTTTGGAAATCCCAATTGGAGTAAGGGAAACTTCTGCAATTGTCTGCCATAATTATGATTGTTTGCAGAAATGCGAAAATAATTATAGGAAACTATAAGAAAAAAACTTCAGAAAAGTGTAGCATCAACACCCAATTTCCGCATTGATCCCATCATATCTCTTCATTTTCCCATCAACATCATCTCTCAGGAGCTCCTGGATGTTACATAGAATACTGGCATTTATTTCATTAGCTAGGGAAACCTTTCCTCATTGTGTTTGCTAATGCAATAAACGATAAAGTAGGAAGATGCAGCAGCAGCTAAGCTGCCAAAAGACAGTCTAGCGTGTGAATGTTTTACACTGGCTTCAGTTTTAGCGGAAACTTAACTTGCATGCAGGTGCATGCCTTCACCTCACACAGCCAAAAAGAAAAAAGAACACGCACTTGCACAAGTTAGTTTTATTATGGGTGATTTCAACAATCTCCCGCACCATACTTTACATTTGCTTCCACTCAGATGAAGCAGAAATCATGCTAATCAAGAACATACATTATTCACAGTTCAAGTAAATATGCAATCAAACTCACTGAAATTTAAGTGTGGAGTGCTGAAATGCAAAAGTTGAATCAGTTTGAAGTTGTGTAAATTTAGCATAACTGGGATTGCATCATTTGATCAACATTTGTTAACGATTTGAGAATTCCAAATATCGTATTGTAAGCTGATTGTTCGTTCAAACAACTGATCACGTCTCCTAAAAGAACTTCAGTAAAGTTTGATCTATAATGCGCGTACATATGACAACTCGTATAAGAAGAGCATGGAGTTTCTTCTTAGATAAATGCAAGAGCCACCATCTCCATGGCCTCCATCCCTGTTGTCTTTTCCTCCATCTCCATCTCCTTCGAACAATGCACAGTCAATTTGGTGGAGCGAAGAAACGAGACAGGAAAAAAGCTTGCCTATGGAAACTTATGCCTTAGAAGATGAAGTACTAAAAAATAGTATGCTCATAGGTCACAAATAGCTGATTAGTTTTTCCAATTTAAGTTCTCTTGTAAATTGATTCTATATACAAGATGAGAATTTTTTTCAGTCGTGAGCTTCAATAATAACATTGTCAGCACACACATTAAGAAATAAAGAAAATTTTTCAGATTCACTAGGACTTTGTTCTGAAATCCTCCACTACCATGTCAGCCATTACAGTTGCCGCCAGCATTGCATCATCCACCACTTTTCATCCCACTAACAACACTAGCCCTTGTCTTGTTCATCAAATTGTCCACCAGATCACATTTAAACCATAACCGTCATTAAATACATTGAACATTTGGCAAAAGAAGCGGTGTCAGAAAATGCATCGAGGGCATACATGTTTCACACTTTTGGCATTGCTTCAAAAAAATATTGGGATATAATGATTAAGTGATGACTAATATTGACTCAAGTCAACTTAGCATGCTCAGAACAAATTATTAAGTAGGCATGCTTCGGCTTAAGCTATTAAGTATTTCTTTTACGAAATCTTCCATTTACATAGTACATTATCAAAGTCGTCAAACAAATTGAACACACTAACCGCTGTGTTTCTAATTGTAAGCAGATATAGAAGCTATTAATCAAGCTCTTAGTTTTATGGGACATTTAATTCTCGAATTATCCCACATAGCCCTTGCAAGTATCTGTGCTCAGGCAAGGATGCTACACAAGTTGCAATCACTAGTTAAGCAACTGTACTATATCCCCATATAATCATCATTATGCTTCCCAGAAAATAGGGAAGAACCGACAATCCAGATAGAGATTAAAACTTAAAAGGGTTGCCACCTCACAGGCGAATGGTTCACAATTACCTCGACAGGAAGTGCATCAGCTGCCAAGGCACGATCATCAACAATTAGAGGGTTCAGACCATCAGCAGTTGCAAGCTCATGTATTCCAGCCAAGAGTGGTCGCCACCTCCGCAATACTGCAACAAATGGAGGTACAATAGCCTCAAGATATTGTTTCCGAAGAGGTTTTCTGTCCCTGCCCACTGCATGCCATACCTAAAGGTTCATTGCCAAAAAAAGGAGTCAATGACAACACCAAAAGAGTTCCACATAAGAATTTGAGGGAGAGTTTACCCATCCCAGCAGGCTGAACTAGAAACTGACCTCAGAGTATAGAACACAAGATGCAACCAGCACCCGTTGCCTTTTGGACTCCGAAATAGGCATGTTCAGAACTGGTGAAAGCACACTGTACACAAAAGCCCATGAACCTCCTCAGAAATCATAAAACATACATCCAAAACAGCAAAATTTTTAGTGCTCCATTTGGGTAAAAAGGGCAAACTATCCGTGGTTGGTAAATCCATATAAATATAGGTAACTAGCAAATGCCGTTGGTAAAAATAATATAACCCGCAACTTGTTTACCTGGTAACTCATTGATAAGTTACCAATGACATTGAAGTATTTACCAACACTAATTCAGTAGTAAATTATCAACTTCTTATCAAATTTGCCATCAAAAACAATATCTTACGAGGCAAATTAGTAAATTACAAAGAAATTAGTAATTTGTACCTCTTCCAACCTAGATTTATTTGGTTCACTTCCAATTACCAACATGCATTTGAATTTACCAACTTGTGGCCACTTTTATGGTTGTAACTTACCTACAATTCAATAAGGTTACCACTCAAATTCAGTAGTAAGTTATCAACTCGTTTTTCCATGTACCATCAGAAACGCAATTTTGACTGTCTAAGTAACTTTCAAAGGAATTTAGCAATATGTAATGATTACCAACCCATATTCGAATTTCTTAAGGAGGGCAAATAAACCAACTTTAGGCTGCTTTTCCAGTCATAAGTTACTGGCAACTTAATCATGTAACTAATTTAAATCTAGTAGAAATTTATCAACTTGTTTCATATTTACCATTTGAAACAAAACCTTACAAGACGAATTACTAAGTTATTAAAGAATTTACCAATTCATAGTCAATTATTAACATGCATTCAAACATACTAATGCTTGCCAAACTTACGAACTTTAGGCCACTTTTACGAATATAAGTTACCAGCTATGTATGGCATTTACCAACAAAAAAATGATTTTACCATTTTCAAATTTCCTAGTATATTATTGATTGTTTATGAAGTTTAGGTTTGAATACAATTTTAATCTTTTAAGTTTATTCTTTTGTACATCTTAATACTCATGCAATCAAATCTCAAGCTATCTCAATTTGTGCAATCAAGTCCTTCCATCAATGATTGTTGAAAACACCATCAAATTGCTAACATGGCATCACACTAACATGGCACAAAATGGACCTATGGCATTGGTGTGGCGCCAAATAAGCTCCACATCAAGCAAACACAAGCAGGAATATTGTGAATTCACCACGATGCATTCCAATTCACTAAAGTTTGTTAAAAAAAAATGTCAAATCCAATCAAGCAAAAGGTATTTTGAATTTTGAAATTTTAAATATAACAATGTTTAACAAGTAGTTGTAATTTTGTAACTCATAACATATATAAATTTATGCTTAAATTTTAAATTCAACATTTCAAAGAGCTAAACATTAGCAACCAAGTTGAAAGACTAAATTGACCCATCCCATCCAAAGCACCCAAGCTTTACCGAAATTGTCCATATATTTAATGAAAAATCACATAAAAAGCAACCAAACCTAATCCCAATTTCCCTCCTCTCTCTCTCTCCCCTCTCAGCCCAGCACCATGTGCGTTACAGCTAACCACCATCTCCATCACTCGCCACCTTCGTCAATAGTCGCAGCCAGCAACTGTGAAAACGACCCTGGGCCACCATCTAGACAACCCCACTGCACCACTAAGCATCACTGAGCCACCCACATCAATTTGCCCAGTCCCACCCTGTGTCACTCACCGCCACCCTGCCACTCACAATTCCACAGGTGGACAGCCTCACACAACCATCTATTGTCATCGCTCATCTGGGCTTGCAACCTCCACTTGGGATGTCACAAGCTCCACAGAGAGAGAAAAAGGTTTCGAGTCTTGCCAATATAGGTGTTGTCATTTTCTTAATATATCAGACAAGTATTATATTAATTATGGTTGACAATATTTGAAATGGTGAAGGTACACGACTTCTAGATAATTTTCAAGGTTATAAATCCCCATAATTTTACAAAATCTACAACCCAAACCCAAGATGTGCACCATCTGATGATTTAAACACTCATTTAACACAATGAAGCTTTCTGATAATTGGTGTTGCCAGATCATTGTTATAAACTTCCAAAAATTTCAAGTACAATGCTTCAATTTTTATGAAGTAACATGCGAAGGCAAGAGCATTTAGAGGACCCTCTTTTTTCCTTATTTTTCTTAAGAGAACATATGTAAAAGTCAGGAACAATCCTGCAGTGCTTGGGAAACATGAAAAATTGTATTTTCTGTGTACCTCCAGAGCAAAGCTGAGCGTGGTTTCCGTGTTGACATTCGAGAATTGCTATCTAGAGCCATGAGGTTGCCCACCATGCGATTTGACGCATCTGATATACCATCTTCTATGCTGATATTCCTCATTAGCATTCTATCTTCACCGTCATCCTCTTCCCTCATTGAAAGAAGGACCATTCTGATCATGCATAAGAATGGCTGATCACTGTCTAGTAAGTGGTATAGCGCTGCCATTCCTCCCATACCAGTGCCTGATCCTCCGCCAATACCAAGACCACCCCCAAGTCCAGACTCATCCAGTAATAGAGCTTGAAGCATGGCAACTGACTTCTTTACCAATGGAAGTTCAATCCAGTTTCCATTTGCATCTTTTTCCAAAGCAGACTTCCAGCGTTCCCAGCCACTACCCCCACCACCAAGGACAGAATCTTTTGATGGAAGACCAACACCATACCATAGCCGGCTCCTAAATTTCCAACCCTCCGCTAAATCAACTGCACAGCTGCCGTAAGACACAAAAGCACAGGAAACAGATTTGTTTACCTTTCCGTGTTTTTTAGTTGGCTGCCTTGTGCAATGGAAAGGCAAACATATTGATATCTGATGTTTTTCCCTTTTGTTTCTATTCTTTTTCACTAGCATGTACGTCCTAGTGACTAATTTCAGATAGACTATTGAGGCAAACTTGCATATGTCTTGCTGGTCCGTCAGATTCTTCTAAACTTTGCGCTTGTCTACCTGTTAAGCATATCGATGAAATGACACAACCACTGAGTTTGAGTCTTTACGACCTCAATGAGTGGACTCTAAGTCTTCTTTCTCATTTGCAGATGCTGCCCACCAATCAAAGCCAACTTGAATAGTTGAGGTTGCATAGGAATTTCCCTCATGCTCTTATGCTTTTCGGCATCAGAGTGAGTCGAGTTTTATTTGCAACTACATGCTCTTTTTCTTTTACATTAAAGGCATTGCACTTTTTGCCCTGTTCTTTTCATCATCGTTTCGCTAATTCTTTTTATCATATTTTATTTGACGGGAAGATGATTTAGATGAGTCAACAACTACACCAGGTTCTAATTTTGCACACATTTCTGTTGTTTAGTTTGAATGGTAACTTCATAAATTTGAAACGACCTAAGTATCAACTTCTATTTAGCTTGTTGATTATGTCATGCAAGTATCAAGCCTAGATATTAAGAGGTTTTTAGCCTTTGCAGTGTGCAGGAGACTATGATGGATGTTGTCATAGGTTCATAAAGTTCATAGAGAATTCAATTTTATTATGTAGTATGCTGCTGTCACTTTTTTTTTAATCTGATATAGCAAAACTAAGTTTGCTTGTAAACTTAAAGAGTGGTTTGGAATATCACAATGTTGGCTTATAACATCAAACTCAGCTTTTCCTTAAGATCTTACCCAATGGCGGGATTGAGCAATTGTTGCATAGTTTACCCTGAAAATGAAACCAAAAAAATGAGACCAAAAAAAAAAAACCTGTTGGAACTGGAACCGACCCCGGAACCTGTGATAGGGTAAGTTCTAGATTCTTGGTTCTGACGGGTACGTTCCAGGTTCCAAAAAAATGAGGAACTTTTACCCGAGGGTAGATTCCAGGTTTCAGACGGAACCTGTAAGGAACCGGGAACCGCTCACCCCTAACCACCACAACCAAGAAGCACAAGTCCAAGGCTCACAGCCAACATGGCTAGGGAGCTCCACCTCGAGTAACCGTGGTTGTAAGCTCAAAATATGACAATCACAATCGTGAGCTCGTCCTCAAGCGACCATGGCTACTGTGACCCTGAGCTCTAGGCTCGAGCCCAAGCTCCACAGCCATAGGAGCTATGATATCACATATTAATTGTCCATGGCCTCTTTGAATGCAGCGATCTAGCAATATAGAGAAAAAAGACAGAGTGTCCGTGCGCTTGAAATTCGAGCTTCCATGGCTTGAGCTCAAGCTATGTGGCCAAGGACGAAGAAGACGTCGGTGATGCCAATTTGGACGATATAGCTGGATTCTTGATTCTTCATTTCTCCGTAAAGGCGGCATTAATAAGCACATTTAGCCCGTCGTGATGAAGCTATCCATGCGATTGGTGCATCCATGCACAGTGACATACCCTCCAAAGCACTAGCCTTCCCGGTGCTGTACCGTCGCCCAACACACCACGGATTTGCCCATCAAGAACCTGAAATGGGATCATTACCATTACTAGACTAGACCCCCAAGATCTCCTCGCACTTCCTCGACCCCCAACCCACTCGACGACAACCTACGCGACAAGGTCCTCCACTATGGCAGCCTTCTTCAATTGGACTACCTAGATTGGACTGATTTATATATATAATTTCTTAAAAAAAGTAAAGTGTAAACTTAAATCCTAATCTCCTTTCACACATCACTTATCCTAAATGATGAAGCAGATCTTTGTTTCTTTTATATTGCTACCCCGATTCATCCAACTTACTTCTTTTGTCTCTTGCTTCTTTCTTTATTTTTCTTTCTTTCTTTCTTGCAAAGATTCTCGCTTACTTGCGCCTTTCTTAAATTTGTGAATCCGTTGTTTATGGGAAATTATCCACCGAATCCTCATCCTTTGCCCCTACAATCATGGCCCCATCATCCCTCAGTTTTCTTTGCAAATTTAGGACGAAATCCTAATTTTGAATTGCGACCTGTTGGCAATTCAATTAATTTAAAACTTTCGTCTAAGACATGTGAATCCACCAATTCTATTGGACCACCCAGGAACTAGATTGGACCAAACGACCTATCCGATCCCAAGACCAAGTAGTTTGATTCTTGGGTGGGATTGGACCAAATCAAAATCCTACCTCAATTTGGATATAAGTTTACCTAAATTGGATTATATATGTTTCTCATTTATCCGATCTTGAATCTCTCGAGCAAAAAAAAAAATGTATTTATTTCATGTAAAAATTTATGATAAAGGTTTTCATGATAATCAATTTCTAAGAAAATTGATAATTTTCATTTGTTTGATTGCATATTGAAAAGGTGTTTAAATCTCATTTGAAATAACGGATATTGAAAAGGTAAGAAGTGAGCGTTTGTGAAGAGACTTGCCATGATTGGGAATTTCGTTTGTTGGGAAAGTGGGAATTTTTTTTTGGTTTGTTTTCCTAATTTTAATAACAAAATTACCAAAAAAGTCTTAAATCTATTGCAATTATGCCAATTTAGTCATATACTTTTTTTTATCAATTCAATCCTAAACTTTTTGTATTTATATCAATTTAGTCTATCCGGCCAATTTTGGCCTACTAGCTTTAAGGTATACAACAGCTTCAACCAATACTAATGTAGACTTTAATATTTTATTTATTTCGAATTTTTTAATTAATGTTTTAGTTTTTCATTTCTTTATTCTTTTTTTTTCCTCCTTCCTTCTTCCGAGCAAGATCCAGCAAGGTCAACCTCATAGCCAATGGCAAGGCTCGCTCCCACTGGCTACTCCCGAGATCTCAAACTTCCCCCACAGCACATGGATCAAACCAGAACTTTTTTCTTTGGTTTGCCCATCAATTCCTACGTGTGCGTAATCTCCGCTTCCCATCTAACCACACCTCAATCACAAACGCTAATTTAATCTTTCTTCCCCCTTAATTAAAAACTGCAAATGCTAAGTAAACAGATGGACAAAGTCAAAAGAGCCTTGAGACATAAACCTGTCATCTACTTTGTAATATATGGGCTTTCAAAACAAGAAAAGAAAAATAAAGGGTTGAAAAGTCAAAAAAGGGAGGCTGAGGGAGAGACTGTGGAACTTTCGTGGGTTATAAAAAGAGAGAAAGAGGGAGAGAAACAGAAGAGTATCGGCAGAAGCAGGGCAGAAACGAAAAACAGGGGAGAAGAGAGAAAGAAAAGAAAAGAAAAAGGAAAAAGGGGAAAAATTTTGGCGCGCTCGTGATCCGAACGCCTCATCAAGCCGACTCAAGTGTGCTTTGCAACGCCGGTAAGGAATCGAAGCTTTTAATCACCTACTTCAAGCAATCGCCGCGATTAGGGCTTGAAATTCGGATTTCTTGGAGATTTGTGTGGCGAAGCTCGATTTTTGAGTCGTTAAGCTGTATATTTTTATAGAAATGGTACTTTGGGACGTTGTGAAGCTATAGCATCTTACGGATCGTGATTTGAGCTTGTGGTTTGTCCGGAACGGAATTTTGAAGTTGGGGACGCAATCTGGTACTGTAGCGGAAGTAGCTTCGAGCCTCTTTTTTTTTTTTGTCATTTTCGGTTCTGTTTTGGAGCAGCTGAGTTGGGGTTGTTGTTGTACGTTAAAAGAGCTTTCTAAAGACTGTAAGATGGCTTGAAACGGAAATTTGTGGAGGGAGTTATGGCGTGTCGAAGTTGGCGCATGGACCGCGTCTAGCTGAAAATGTTGGGTTTCTGCTAAATTATGTGCTTTTGTGGCGCGTAGGTGTCGTTTTATCGACTAATAGGCCTAGTTTAGGCCAGTCGTTGTAAGAATATTCCTTTTTACTTGACCTTTTGATATTGTTGTTCCGTTAATTGTTAGGGATCCGAGTGCGTGGTTCGAGTGAGCGTCGTATTTGATTTTTGGCTTTTCCCTGGTGAGTGACACTATTTCTTCTTTGTATTTTAAACTTATGTTTTGAGAAACATGGTGAATTATATACTTTATGAGTTGATAAAATGCATCTTTTGTTGCATAAAACAGGATCGAGCTATTACTACCATCTTTGCTATTTGAAAGGGGTTATATTTCGATTTCGATTGGAATGGTTGTTTGAGAATAGTTTGTGAAATTCTTTATGAAAGAATCGAAGAATGCTTTGATATTTATTTATCAAATTTTGAGTTGTGACATAACTTCCTTTCTGATGTTGAATTGCTGGATATTGTGATTGGTGGTTGGTGCTCAATGTCTCTGTGGACCCTGAGGGGTGTGGGTATGCGCATACTTAATCTAGGATATCCTTGTGGGCCGAGCCACCGGCTAATAGTAGGTGGAGACCTTGCCAAGGGGGGAATCTTGGTCGTCTCGTCACGGGCGTTACGCGTGACCATGGTTAGACATTTGAGCATGAATTGGTCAATGGAGTAGACCATTGACGTGTGATTTGAGTTTAGTCGATGGAATAGACCATCGATGTGATTTGATGAGATTAATCAATGGAATAGACCATTGATACGTGTTTTATGAGATTGACTAATGGACTCGACCATTAGTACTTTCGGTATTTGAGTTGTATTTGTGTTTTAAAATGTGCATAGTGATTTCTCGATCCGCTTAGAAGAAATGTGTTACTCACTGAGCCGTGGTAGCTCACTCCTCTCATCTACTTGTCTTTCAGGTTCTTCAGCGAGTCGCGAATAGGCGTGAGCGTTCATTCGGGGAGGACTTTTGTGGTGAAATTTTTGGGTATGACTTGTGCATAGTTAAAAGGTTTATGTTTTGATCTTTTGTGGATTATAGATATACTCTGATATTGTAACCAAATACCCTTTTTGTTATACATATATATGTGGATGTATATATGTTGTATTTTGGTTATGTTGAGGCTGCGTCCTTTGAAAAAGGACGGCCGTGTCATGCCCCTTTTTCTTGTGAATTGGGGTGTGACATTTGTTGGTATCAGAGCTTAGGTTTTGATTTGTTTGGGCAAATATGGGACGATGTGAGATTGTGTGATAGATTTTTTTACGCGTTAGCCTTTTAGATACTAAGTTGTAGCTCCGTTCTTGGATTCAGGTAGTCATGGGTGACTCGGAGACACTTGCTTCGTTTCGTAGAAATAGTAAAGGCAAGCAAGTTGTCGCCCCTGGTGCTAGAGACACGCCTCAAGTTTCTCGAGGTGCGTCTTTGAGGAGGAGACGGGAGGATCGGCGTGATGGAAGTCCGGATTCACATGAAGTCAGGGAAGTTAACCGACGGTCGTTTCCCCCGACTGACTTTGAGCAAGCCATGATTCATTGGTATCGTCAGGCAAAGGAATTAAGTGGAGATGGAGCAACTGGCTCATACACCTTTGCCCAATTCAGAGAGGCGAAACCACCCACTTATGATGGAAAAGCTGATCCTCTTGCAGCTGAGCAGTGGACTAGAAAGATTGAAGGGATCTTTGAAGCTGAAGGTGTTCCCGAAGACAAGAAGGTTAGCTTTGCTTCCCGATACTTAGAAGGCGAGGCCGAACATTGGTGGGAGGGAATGAGGCCAGCTCTTGGAGATAGGGGTGGTGCTATAGCTTGGGAGGACTTTAAGCAGGCTTTCAATGCCCAATTCTTCCCAGTGTCATTTCAGACAAAAATGAAGAGTGATTTTATACACATATCTCAAGGTGACTCCACGGTTTTGGAGTATGCAGCCCGCTTTAATCAGATGAGTAGATTTGCTGAGCAATATGTGTCTAATGAGCAAGATAAGGCTGATCACTTTCAGAGGGGGCTCCGATATGACATTGGTTCTGCACTCACACCTCTAGCATTGACATCTTATAGAGACGTGTTGGAACGAGCGATCAGAGTGGAACAAAAGATTTTGGAGCGAGATGTGCAAGGCATACCTCAGCATAAGAAGTTGAGATTCACTGACTATCAGGATAGCGGCGCCGATGGCAGCGGAAAGAGGAAAGCTTTTAATCAGCCAGGAAAGCCTAGAATTCAGAATAATCCAGGCCCTTGTACTACTTGTGGGAGACGACATAGCGGTCCTTGTTACCGCAAGAAAGGAGCATGTTTCACTTGTGGAAAAATGGGACATATGGCACGTGAGTGTCCAACACAAAAGAATGCCCCTGGAGATAGTAGAGTATGTTTTGTATGTGGACAACCTGGACATCGAGCCTATACTTGTTCTATGAGGAAGACCGCGCCTCCAGTTGATAGGCCACAAGAAAGCCAACAAAGGCAAAGGATGACTGGAAAAGTTTA
>VMYD01000290.1:0-122500 GCA_007663325.1 Eucalyptus pauciflora
TTCGTGGAGGGCTCTTTCCTTCTGGAAATTGGGAATATCGAGGACGTACCTGAGATATTCGTGAAGGTCTCTCACCTTCTGGAAATTGGGAATATCGAGGGCGTACCTGGGATATTCATGAAGGTCTCCCACCTCCTGGCAATTAGGGAATATCGAGGACGTACCTGAGATATTCGTGAAGGTCTCTCACCTCCTGGTTATGGGGAATATCGAGGACGTACCTCGCATATTCGTGGAGGTCTCTTTCCTTCTGGAAATTGGGAATATCAAGGACGTACCTCGCATATTCGTGAAGGTCTCTCACCTTCTGGAAATTGGGAATATCGAGGGCGTACCTAGGATATTCATGAAGGTCTCCCACCTCCTGGCAATTAGGGAATATCGAGGACGTACCTGAGATATTCGTGAAGGTCTCTCACCTTCTGGTAATTGAGAATTTGAATGTAGCACAAGGCTTACCTGGATGGCGGCAGACACACAGGTGTACAAAGTAGAGAAATATTTGGATGAACACAAATATTTAATGATATAATCAGGGACCACTCAACTGGTCCGAGTGTAAGAAAGCATACTTGGGTGATTGCAGGCGCATAATGTGGTGGAATACTTGCTGCTAGTATTCAAAGATACAATTTTGAGGACAACTCGGACAAGTCTAGTGTCACGGAAAGGGAGTATCCGAACGATGATCGGTACTCAAAGACAAGAGAATATTTGGATAGTCATGAGCATCCAAACTTTAAGGACAACTTGAACAGGTCGAATGTCAACAGAGGGAGTACCTGAGTAGTGGCAGGCACTCAAAAACAATGGGATAACTGGACAGTTGCAAATATCAGTATTCTGGGGACAACTCGAACAGGTCGAGTGTCGATAAGAGGGAGTACCAGGCAAATGGCAGGTACTCAAAGACAAGGGGATACTCAGACCAATGCAAGCACCCAAACTCAGGAGATGACTCGAACAGGTCGAGTGACAAGAAGAGAGTACCAGGACAGTGATAGGTACTCTAAGACAGATAGGGATATGTTTGTTTGGCAATATCTCTGATTACTAAGAGTATGTTCACTATTTACACAGTATGTAGACATGTACACAATGATTGTATATGCTGTAAACTCATAAGTTCAAATGTGATTTATGCATGACAACTTTGTCAGTTTTCTATCATCTGAATTCCACTGGGGAAGATTTTGAAAGACAACCCTCATTTAGAATGTAGATGTCTTGAGCATGCCAGATGAGGGACTTTCAGTCTGAACGGACTTTTCACTCACTCTCATGGAAAGGCTGTTTTATCCTGACCATTGATGCAGGATTTATAAGGATCACACTTCTCACTGTCATCATGTCAGCAGGGGTCCGAGTAATCTCGCAAGTGGTACGACTTTACCAATGTGAGAGGTCTTTGTTGAAATTGTGATGAAGACTTGGTTAGCAGCTCATCGAAGGAGATCATCAAGGTTGAAGTCGATGGATGAAAATGTTGCACGATTCTCTCCGGGTTTACAAGTCAGGAACCCTGCGAAAAGAGATAGAGTAATCTTGCTCGTACTTCTTCGAGCGATGTTTATGCACATATGAAATCTTACATTAATTGAAGTGCCCCTAGTCTGAAGAGACTTTTTACAATGGGAATACAACGTAGATTCGACTCACATGTAGAAGGGTGAGAGTTGGTGACTGTCTTAGCATTCGTCACTAGTCTTTCTTCCTATTATCAAATGGAGATTTTACAACCACAACTTTTTCTTGGCTGCATTTTTTTTGACTGGGGGGCATCGGCCTTGCTTTTACCAGGCACACTGCTTTTTTATGCCCTGACTTTTATTCCAGTTCCTCATTTATGGGCATTGACCTTGCTTTTACCAGGTACACTGCTTTTTTATGCCCCTGCTTTTTTCATTTTTGTTGCTTGAGGAACTGACCTAGGTGAGTTCAATCGAAGCACCATTATTTAGACTTTGAGTCTTCATCTTCGGCCAACGCTCTAGGCTATGGCAATAACTTCTGCTTTGTCTCAATGTGAGGGTAAAATTACAGACTCACTTGGGTTGTACAATGTATACAAATGCATTGCTCTTCGTCATTCTAAGGCACTTAAATTAATGCGAGTGTTCATATGCAATAAAGACACTCGAAGATTGATGCAAGTGCAAGCAAGAGAATTTCTATCCCTCTTCTCACCTTGTGATGCTGATTTGCCTTGTCTTTGACATGCTCCAATGTGGGGTGATTCTTGATGAGAGGAGCTTTACCAGTGTATGGGGCTCAATAGGGGGTGAGCAATGAAATGCCTCTCACTATTTTGGTTATTGTACCATTCGCGAGAGAACTCTTTACCCTGCGGTCATGGAATTTTCTGCACTCATCTCACAAGTGTATAGATGGGGGACTGTGTGTAGGATATGGCTTGCCTGTCATCATTCTGACGTGCCTCATCCAGCATGCTCAACTAATCTTGCATTCTTCACTTAGTTGTCTATTCTAGTAATCCTCAATAGAATTAGTGATTTAGACAGACAAAATCATCCTGCAAAAATCCATTTGGAGAAAGGCATGCAGCATTTTTTGAAGTATGAGAGAGTTTGTATTCTCAAAACAAATGAATGAATTTTTACTCAAGAGACCCTATTGACAACTTTAGGGGTGTTTACTTGGTGAAATTGTATTTACAAATGTGTTGAATTTTGAACATCAAAAGAGTTATTCACAAAGGGGTGTCGATGGATTGTCCTTATTAAGTAGGGAAATGACACAAGAAGGATCAGCTAGGATTGGGGATCTGATCATCGGTTTGACGGCCTTTCTGCTTTTGCCCCTGTAGAAGAGAAGATGTGGAAATAGATTAATTAGTAGGGCCAATATCACACATGATTTGAGGCCTGAAGGGTTTCTGTCATTTGCTTTGGCGATACTTGAGACGCCATTTGGCTTGGGAGAGCTTATTACGGTCTGACATGACTCTCATTGATTTGTTCTCTGCATCTTTGAAGATCAGGTGATCCTGCAACAGACGAGAGGGATCATATTAGTTAGAAGCTCTTTCCAGAGTCGAATAACTTGGAAGTGATACAACATTACCCTTCACTGGTTTACAAATGTTTGAATGGACCTGAAGTACGAGGAGGATATGAATTCCTGTAATTTTCACTCTGTTAGGTCATTTGCTCTCTTGTAATTTGCAGGTGCAAGAGAAGCAAAATTTTATTTTTTTAAGCGGCTAACTATTGCGTCGGGGAATCGAACCCTCGACTTTGGACCATTTTGCTTCTTCCCGGGTAGCACTTGGCTAGAGGCGCCGATAATGTCTGCAGGGGGCGCTTCTTTTTTCATTTGACGGAATCGGCTTCTGGATGGCACGTCCTTTCATACCAAGCCATGTAAATCGATATGGGCTACTTGGTTTGCCCAAATTAATCACTAAGTTTGTGCTCTCGAATCTTATGCTTCCTGTCAAATAGGAGAAAATATATCAAAAGTGAATTCAGATACTGAGAGTATTGGAAACGATACCAAATTACTCTTCCCCAGAGTTCTTATTTGTTGACTCCTAGGGACGTTTGAGTGTCAATGACGGCCTTTTGTCTTTGACACGGTTCAATGTCTCTTTTGATTGGCCCTCCTTATTAGTGGCCCTGTATGCATGGTTGCTGGTCGTTGATTCATCTTCAACGCCTTCCTTCTGTGGAATTTTTCTTCTGTCTTTGACTATAGCTGCATTGAGCAAAAGTCACATACCTCAAGCTTCTATGAGATGGACAATCAAAAACCCCCAGCTTTCTGATAGCAATTATTTTTTGAAGAATACGTGTCTAGAACACGGAGTGAAGCTTCCAGACTCTAGAGTCATTGTCTGGAGTGGGGGCTATAAATCGCCTTGACTGTCTGGATTTTCTCCCTATTGACAGTAATGAATTCAAAGGAAGAGAAGAAATTTCTTCCTTGTACTTCTTGGCTTGTCGAAGCTGGAAATCCCTTCAATGTCTAATTGCTCGGGCATGTCAGGGGGAGGAGATATTTGCTCCGTCTTGAAAAGGAATTGGACAGGAGTGAGGTGGAATACACAGAGCTCCTGAGGACAGCCTGCAAATATGGGAAGGTCGAAAGCAACCTGGAGGAGGTTATCCTGCCTCGAGCTACCATGGTGTGCGTGTGTCGGGTTTAACCGCACGCTTATGCCTATTATGTCCGATCTTTTGTTTCCTGTATACAGAAGAGATGAGACATCATTTTCAAAATTATGTTCGGGGAATAAGACTTACTTTCTTTGAAACAGGATGATCCTTTTTGCTTGCCCCTGCTTCCTTGAAAGGGTGTCTTTGAATTTGGTCTGTTCACATGATGTGCCAGTTTTAAATGCTTTCTGTTACACTAAGTCAAAGGGAATGATATTCTGAGACATGAAGTGAGAGAGTCAGAAAGACAAACACGGTTAAGTTTATCATCTTGTTTTGACGAAAGCTTTTGGTGATGAAATATTTTTTATTTTCAGAACATGTCTTTGGGGGAGAAAAAGCATGAGGAAGCCCAGCCCTCAGTATTCTCCTTGGATGATATTTTCTTTTCATGGTTGGATAGCATCACTGGGCTGGTTTGGAATACCGCCTCATGCTTTCAAAACAAAATATTATAACCATACATTAAAGTACTGGAAATACAACAGTAGCACACTAGATAATAAACATAAAGACAAGCAAAACTAACGAAAACTCCTATGAAAAGGAGCGATTTGAAAGTGTTGGTCCTGAAGTCAAGCGTCTTTGAATTCCTTGCCTCCAGTAGACTCGAAGTATTCGCATGCGATGACTATTTCGTTGAAGCTACGGAAGTGTAACCCATGCAGCCAACATCGATGTTCGTGGGGCAAAGTTTCCATGAACTGCTTTATCAATTCTTCTTCAGTCAGTTGAGGGTAGGTTTGCATCATAAAAGCCCTCCACCTTCCTGCATATGCTCGGCAATCCTCCATTGGTCTTCTTCTGAAGTGGGCCAAACTCTCGCAAGGCAGCTCAGTTCCAACCTGGTTTTGGTACTGATGCAAGAATGTGGAAGACAGCTCATTCCAATCCTTTATGAGGTAAATACTTGCTGTGACGAACCATTGCAATGCAGACCCCGTAAGAGTTTCCTGGAACGCCTGAGTTGTGAATGTCATCGGGCCATGGTACTGACTCATCTCAGTATGGAGATATTGCAAATGAGCCACGGGGCAAGTCGTGCCGTTGTACTTGCGGAAATTAGGTATCCATACTTCATTGGGGGTCAAGATCATATGAGGGCAAGGCGGGCTTGACATGTCTTGGTTAGGCCACTGGTTTTCCCACTGCATATTCGTTGAAGTGGTGAATTTTTCTGTTTCAGAGAAGTTGGACTCTACCGAGATCACTCCGTTGCCTTCTTCTGGGTCAAAATTTCCGAATGAGGATGAAGTATTGAAGCTATCCTCATGGTCGGAGGACGAGTTTAGTAGCTCGTTAGGATCGTAGCGGATAAGGACGTACGTTTCTTCTTCTGACGGGACTTCATCCCCGGGTGACGGTAGGAAACAGTTATATGATGAGTGATCACTTCCATTGAAATAACGCTGGAAATCCTTGGGTTTGTATTCTAGGGACTGGAAGTCATCAGGGTCATATTCTAGAGGAAGGTAGCCTTCAGAGTTGTATTCCAGAGAATGCTCGAAGTTTTGATGCAGTGGTTCGCCAGTTATCAAATCTTGCCTATACTCAGTGGTAGATGTTGAATTGATTGGCTTAGGCTTTCTTTTCTTGGCTCCTGGTCCAGACCTTTTGAGTAAGGCCCTTCGTCTTGCCAGTTCGATTTTGTCAACGGGAACGAGAGATATTAAGGCTTCACTCTCTGTTTCACTTTCTATGTCGATAGGGGTCGGTATTCTTTGAACCCTAGCTCTTGCAGTAAGCTTTGGGAGTTGTCCTGTCGTGCCCCGGTCTTGAACAGGCTCCGTGCCTATGATCTCGTACATAGGTTCCTTGCCTTTCCGAGTGGGAAACTTTTCAATAATATGATGTTGCTCAGTTGCCCATTTATCATGCAAGGCTTCATTGACATTTGGCGTCTCCTCGTGCTCCGGGATCATCGGTTCTTCATAGGGCAAGGCAATGTCAGGGCTGATGTCAATATCATATTCTTGGTGGAAAACATGAATTAGTTCCTTCCAAGTTTTAAGGGAACAAATCTTCCTGACAATGTACCATCGCAAGGCAGGGCCGGTCAGGTTTGATTGGTATGATTGAATCATCCTTTGGACCAGGTAGGCTTGTAAGTAGGTCTCTGGGCGGAAGGTATCAGCATACCTTTCGCATTCAGGCGTTCTGAGTTCTTCAGGGATCTCAAAATTGACATAATTAGACGAGTCAATGGGATTCGGCTCTTGCAGCTGTCTCAACTTTTTCATGATCTTTTCAAGCTGTTTATCTTGTTGGTCATTATCTGGCAGATTTGCAGGTGCCAGGAGTGTGCTTAAAGCAGTTATGGAGTTGGGTTTAGCTTGAGTGGATTCCATTTGCCTTGAGAGTTGTCGAAGGACAATGGACATCTGTCCTACGCCATCTTCAATGTTGGTGAGGCGATTTTGTACCTCATTCTGATCGGGTCCTATCACATGAGGCCATTCGCGGGTGGCTGATAGTTGACGATCCATAATTACCTGTGTTGCAAAAAATCATGAATGAGTACGAAAGCAAACAAATATTGACCCATGGCAATGGTCTAATTGCTTCTTTATTCATCAAAAGAGGATTTCATAGACCACACACTTCCGATATTTAAAACTTGAAATGACAGAAGGAAATACTATATATTAAACAAAAGTCCCTAAACAATGGGACGAAATTTTCACTATATCAACACTAGGAAACACATGACTGCTAATCTATATGCGACGGGGAGCCTTGTTCTTGCGCCGATGCTTGTTTTCTTGGGCCGGCTCTGATACATGTATCCTGTTCATTCCCAAATCCCCTTGCACAGGCTCTGCTTGTTCATGCCGGCTGATCTCGCTGATTGGGTGAGGGATCGATGGCTTCCACTTTGTCGGGATACGATGGTTGAGGATGTAGGATTCAGAGGCGTGGTGGGCTTTTTCTCGTCCCTCAAGCCCTTCAGGTATCACAATTCTTTTGCGATGGCACCTGCTCCATGTTTCCTCGACAATGTCAATCTCGAATGTGTATTCACGACTTTGCTGGGTGAAGAAGAGCGGAGGAGCCTTCCTCCTGAAAGGCGGTGGGATCTCCTGAAGGGCTCCATACTGTCGCGCCACCCGATATGGGAAATAAGCGATGCCGCCGGTGAAACCAAGCAACGGAATTGGATGGCGGCGTCTATAAGCAAAGTAGGCTCTCTTTTCATGGAACCAACCAGCACACCATTGGAACGCCTCGGGAGCTGGGTTTCTTAGAAAGTTTATCCAATTTAAACAGCTTTGGTTAGGAATGTATGGTCCTAAAACCATAAATTTCTGAAATGGATTTTCGAAATCATTTATTTCAGGCGATCGCATGAAGTCTCGAAATTCGCTTAGGTGAGAAAAGAACCAGACTTGTAAAATTTCCGGGGAGACTCGCATGACTTTTTCCGTGTTTTCTTTAAAACGAGTGAGGGACAAGAATGTTTCAGCTAAGATCATGTTGACATAATTTTGCCCCCTTAAGATCTGATCAACTATCCATGCCATCTTTGGACTTATGACATTTCTTTGATGGGGGAAAATGATGAACCCGAAAAAGGCCAGAAGGAAAATCTCGCTTTTCTGAGTCATGGGTTGATTTTCGAAACAGGCATTCAAAAATGTTAGGGGGCAGGTATTATGATTGTTTTCAAGAATTTGCCTCATAACATGGACTTCAGTTCCTAAGAGTCGTGCTAACCCACGCAACGGGATAACGCCTGTTGATGGCCTAACAAGCCTTTTCTCGAGAGGCATTCCAGTGATGATGCTGTATTCTTCCAGAGTTGGGGTTAGCTCGAACCTCTCAAATATAAAAGTAGTCGTCTTCGGGCACCAGAAATGTGCCATGGCCTGCATGACTTCGGGATGAACACGGATTCGAATCAACGATAGAAGATGACCGACTTTGGCTTTCACTCGTTCTTGGGCATACTGGTCCAATTGACCCCACCATCTGAAGAGCTCTGCTTTGGGAGTGCGAATAAACTGGATGTCATCTTCTCCCATCGCATATAAACTGTGACTCAAAAAAAAAACTTTCCTAAATTGCCATGGGTCAATAAAAGGACTGAGTAAAAGTAAATAAATTACTTTGCTTTTAAATAAAATGACAAGTACAAAGACATGCACATGAGATGTGCGGCTCGATTTCTAACTGAGAAGGCTTGTTGAAATTAAAAGGGTATCCGCCCGTCGTAGTCTCGCGTTAGCAGCATACCCTTCTAACCTCGGCTAAAGAAATTCGGGGAAAAGAAAGGCAACCTCTACATCGCAGTCTCGCGTTCGAGGTCGTATCTTTCTTAACACCATCCTAAATATCCTATGGCGGCCCAGGTCCGGCGGCCGGGTTGTGTGTGCCATGTGTAGTGCTGAAACAGTAAAGCATGCACCACAATTCATAATCACAAGACAATCTATTTTAAGCAAAGTTAAAATAAATTTCTAAGCTATTGACCTGCATAAAGAAAAACCTAAGTCAGTAAAGGAATTAAACAAGATAAAAAAGGCCTAAGTCCTCAGAGTCCCCAGCGGAGTCGCCAAGCTGTCGCGACCTCTTTTTTTCCGGCGCCCGATCGGGGCGGGCGCCTAAGGAGGCTAATGGCTCGGCTGGATTAGTTAAGCCCGGACTCTCCCAAGTCCACCAATTCACGACTTTAATGGTCAAAGTTTTTAACCTGTAAGTTAATTTTTAAAACGGAGTCGCCACTAATCAATTTGGGGTGGGTTGATTAGAAACCCATGCGAAATATTGGGAGAAATATTCGCTCCTGCGCAACCAGAGAAATTAGGATCGGGGACTTGATTACACTAGTTAATCACTAATGCCCTTTCGGTACCTAACATTGTTTAAACCCTAAGGTTTTTTTGGATGTTTTAGGGATTTTCCATGCATTATTTGGAAAAAGACATTTTTTGGACATAAAAGGGATTTTTTGATTTTTTGATATTTTTGGAAAAATACAAGTTTTTTTGGCTTTTTCTGAATTTTTGGCATTTTTGGAAAATATGAAATATTTTTTATTTTTTTTTTGATTTTTGATTTTTTTTTATTTGGAAAATAAAATATTTTT
This sequence comes from Eucalyptus pauciflora, assembly GCA_007663325.1. Taxonomy (NCBI): domain Eukaryota; kingdom Viridiplantae; phylum Streptophyta; class Magnoliopsida; order Myrtales; family Myrtaceae; genus Eucalyptus; species Eucalyptus pauciflora. The sequence goes on from VMYD01000290.1 coordinate 9,265, forward strand.
TAATATTTTTTTTGGAAAATAAAGTATTTTTTTTATTTTTTTTTTTATTTTTCTCGAAAATAAAATATTTTTATATTTTTAAATGTTTTCTGCTTTTTTTGGAAAATAAAATATTTTCTATATATTTTATTTTCGAAAATATATATATATTTTTAATATATTTTTTTGGAAAATAAAAAAAGGCCAATGAGAAATCTCGGGGAAATTATCAAAAAAAGGTCCTAAAACCATTTCATTTATGCCAATTATGTCCTTCCCCTTTCTAATTTGACCGATTTAATTTTAATTTTTTTGATAATTTGCTAACGTAGCCCTTTTAGTCAATTTTATTATGAAATCATTAAGATGACAGCAATCACCCTACATGATATGACTAACATTAACGTGAACAATTTTTAAATATTTTCAAAATTTCAAAATTATTTATTTATTCTTTTTCTTTTCCCACTATGACTAATGAGGGTCCCTAAGGCTCGTTGGCTCCTGGTAAGGGTTGCGGTCCTTACCTAGATCTAGGCGAGGAGGCCTCATCCCCCGTCAAAGTGGCCTTTCTCTATTAGGCAAGAAAAGTTTGACTGCCTAACCAGATTTTGGTTATATGAAGGACGTGGTGTGTATCTCATCTTATAAGCACATTGATTGGCTAGCCTTTAAAAGAGAATTCTCTAGGTGTTTCGTCTAGTCCCCCAGAGCAATTAAGAAATCTCTTAAAATTACATTGAGGCGAGATCCTATGGTTGCGTTGATGAATCAGTAAAAAAAGCTGTTGAACCCATTTGTAAGTCGTCTCTTGTCATCTTGATTGTTGTTGTTGTTTTTTTTTTTTTCCTTTTTCTTTTCATTCTATGTCTCTTGGTTTTTTAAATGTCCAAATATAATTATATTATGATTATAAAAAAGTTTCTTTCAAACTAACAATTTTTTATATATGAGTAAAAGAGGAGATGTGTATGCGAATGATTAACAATAAATAAGTATGAAGAGAGATAAACGTTTAAAAATATACGAAATTGTTAAGGAAAGAAGTACATATGATTATAAATTAACCAAGATTTACGTTCAATTTTGAAAAATAAGATAGCTATGAAATCACTTGACTATTATCTTGATTATTCAAAGTAAGTTTTTGTCTATTTTATTAGACCTCATGATGGTGTAAACAATACATCTTAAGAAAAAAGAGGCATTGCATGTAACATAGAATTTCTTTTAATTTTTTAATAATTTTTTGAGATTTTTCTTTTCTTTTCTTCTTCTTTTCTTCTTCCTCCTCTAGCTAATGACCTGCTAGCCTTGAGGGCGCCTAGCGAGGTCGAGCCTCGCCATGGCTATCGCCTAGCTAGAGGAGGAAGAAGAAGAACATAAAAAATAAGAAAACGACTTCGTTGAGAAATTGTTTTCGAGAACAAGAAATAACTATTTTTTACATTTTATTTCTATTCTAAATCTATTTCTTAATCCCTTTTTTATTTCTTAGAATAGAAAAATTAGTTGATGCTACTAAACAAATTTCCGTTCTTTTTTTTTTTTTTCCGGGGAACAAAAGAACATAAATTTTGAGAAATAAAAACATTACAAATGGACCTTTATTTTACCTAACATAAACTTAAGAAACATAATTAGCGACCTATTAATCATTATCTCATGAAACCTTTTCTCTTATAGATTTTCAATGCAAGTCAATAGATAATGCAGTTCGATTATCTAGGAAGTTGTCTATCTTAATTGATACTCAATATGTCTATTATAGAACAACAATTGGACAAATAACGATGTGAAAGTAATTTGCATGTGAATAGATTAAGATCCATTACCCATAATATATAAAGGTACAGTTTTCCCATTCTTAAAATAGTTTCTAAGTAAAAGAATATGTTTTGTAACTACACAATTTATATTTTCATAATAGAAAAAGAATAGGAATGCATATGGTATGACCCTCAAATTATTTTGTGACATAAAATTTCTTTTAATTTTTAAATAAGTTTTTTGAGATTGTTCTTTTTTCTTTTCTTTTCTTCCTCTTTTTGTCTTCCTCCTAGTCAATGACCTTGCTAGCTTGGAGGGCGCATTGCTAGCCCCTAGCAAGGTCGAGCCTCACCATGGCCATCACTCGATTAGAGGAGGAAGAAGAAGAAAAAAAAATGACGTAGTCGAGAAATAACTATTTTTTACATCTTATTTGTGTTCCAAATCTATTCCTTATTCACTTTTCTTTTTCTGAGAATAGAAAAATTAGGTGACAATCTAAACAAATTTCTGTTCTTTTTTTTTACAAGGAACAAAAGAATGCAAATTTTGAGAAATAGAAATGTTAACAAGTGGACCCTTATTTTACTTGACATAAACTTAGGAAACATTATTATCATCCTATTAATCATTCTCTCATGAAACCTTTTCTCTTATTGATTTTCAATTCGAGTCAATAGATAATGTGGTTTTGATTATCTAGGATGTCTCTCTTAATTGATACTCACAATGTCTATTATAAAACAACAATTGGACGAATAACGATGTGAAATAATTTGCATGGGAATAGATTAAGATCCATTGCCCATGATAGATAAAGGTATGGATTTCACATTGGAAGAGCTGAATTTTGCGCAACTAAAAATTGATATTACGCTTTGGTTGAGAAAGAGGTTAACCAATACGAAGAGCATGGCATTCAAAGAATTGAACGTGTTTAAAGAGAAATCTCAAGATTTATAAATTATTCGAAGATTCAAATTATCTACATTGTCCATAGTATCGGATGTTTGGTAAAGAACACAATTTAAATATTGAACGTTAGTTAAAATATCTCAGGAACAGAAAATAAATGAATGTAATTTTTCCTTTTCTTTTAATAAGAAAAAACGTCACCATATAAGTTAATTCCAAACTAATGCAATTCCCTATTAGTATATTAAAGTATTTAGTTAAACTTTTTATCTACAAGTCTATGATAATCACACAAATTATCCACATTAGTGTTCTTTTTTTCTTTTTCTTTTTTTGTCCAACTAATTTGTTGAAATATTTCGACATTATACGGTTAAAAGTAATTTGTAAAATTCAGTTACAATGAAATTTAATATTCTCATAAAGTTTCATGAATTAACATATTCTATTGTAGTTTTAAATTTTTTATTTATCTTGCCCGAGTCCTAGACCGAGTCAAGTTCCAACATAGTCAAACGGTGGTCGTTAAGTGAATCTAATCTTATAGATTAAAGAAACATATCTCCTTTTCCTTACTCAAAACACCCTCCATCTCTCTCTTTCTCTCTCTCTGCAATCTCCTGCTCTCAGCAAGAATTACGTTTCTGAAGGTCTTGTGCTTTCCCAAAAGGAGGATCAGGTTTCTTTTGGTTTTCCCACGTAATGTTTCCTTAATTCTGAAACTTGGTTCCGCATTGTTGCTTCGTTTAGCGTAGTTTCGATTCGTTGTTTTCAGTACACGAGCTCTTGTTGGTCGTCGACGTTTTGAGTAACTTCTCTTGCATTGTGTTGCAGTCAAGCTTCCCGGACGTCGAATAATGTCGATCACGTATTTTTCCTCTCTGGGCTAGTTTCACTAGTGCGCTACATGTCCCTTTTGCATGTTGGGGATTGATTTGATATTGGTTCTTATGAACATAATGTCAGATAAATTGCAAAGTGCCGCAAATTTCGATAAATTTAAGAACTTTGCTATTTTTGGGGTCTCGACTGATCTTTGCTGGTCTTCAATAGGTGAATTGATGATAATGTGTTGATCGACTGATATTCTTTTCTTGGCCTGTACCGTGACTGTTTACTGGTGGTGTTTAGGGGAATTTCTTTCATGGGCAGAAAACTGTTTTAGTTTATATATGCTCGACAAGGAGGGAAATCGGGGGGAAATAATTAGGAAGGAAGAGCTTAAAAAGTAGTTCATTGGTTTTAAGGAAATCCCATGGGAAAAATAATATACAAGTCGTTGAATTAATTAGGACGGTTGTTTGTTTTTCAGTGCTTCAACCCCACGAGCTCATCCTGCAGCCCTCCACCACAGGCGCCCCTCGATGAACCAATTACCTCCCGTCCGTGTGAGTACTCTATCTCTCTCTCTCCAGAAGTAGTTTGTTGATGCTGATTTCGGATGACTCAAGAAGAGAAGTTGTCATTTGGAGTTCATCGCTCTCTGTTCTTGTTCAATGAGTGCTGTTCCTTTTTTCTTTCCCACTGAATTTGGCCATACGGTTTATTTCTTAATTGCTTAATTTTATTTTGGATTTGAGCTAATAATCCTTTTCAGGTAAGGGGGAAGCAAGCAAAATTAAAGTCCTTGCTGATGGCGCTATCTTTAATAGCTTCTTCATCTTTCCTATTTGATATCCTCTGTTTTTCTTGTACCAAAATTGAAATTTCAGAAGTAGACATGACCAAACCACATTGTTCTTTAATGATAGGTTTCCCTTTTTTTGGTCTGTTTCAAAATCAAACAGCCAAGTAAACGAGGAAAAACCGAGGTTTATTTAGGTCTTGCTGTTGGTGTATCTATCATTCATGCCCGAACGCACTCTTTATCACGTTTGTTGCTGTTCCATTGACCGTTGCTCTCATGTCTCGTGCACTCTTTATGTTATTTTCGTAGCTAATTTCAACTTCGGCATCCTGCTTTCTTTTCCTTTTTATTTTGTGAGCCTTTAGATTTAAATGTGAGTTATTTAATCCTGCTGTTCCTGCAGGCCACTGTTTGCCTACAATGTGGGGACCCCGGCTTTGATGAGGCTTTGACGCATTGTCACGCCCGTAAAATATATGCTATTCACCGGTAAGTTTGCTCTCACATCCTTTATAATTACATAACGTAGTCTTAGGCAATTGCGCTCGCACAGAACTATGTGATACATTTGCGCACCCATATGCAAGTTCAATTTATGTAAAAAATGCTCACTATTTGAATTATGACTATCTTTTTCCCTTGCTTTTCAGGTATTGCCTTACTACCATACCTAAAGCGCCTGACAAACAAGTTATTTGGCTCTGTGATAATTGTCAACCCGTGCCTGTAAAGCTCGATACTTTTCAAGAAAGTTCCGAGGTTGACTCAAAGATTACAAAAGATTTGAAAAATACTCCTCTAGAAAGATTGGGGAAGAAGAAGAAGAGGACTGAGAACTGGAAGTGGACATGGGTGAAGAATAGAAGAAAGAAGAAAATGTGCTAAAAAAGGATGAGGAAAGGGACAAAATAGAGAACTCCATTAGAGACGTGGGACAGTTTAATACAATTTACTAACTCTCTTGCCTTTGAGTTCATTCATTAAAGTTTTCTCTCAGTGCTTTTCATAGCAATTTGATCTTCGTTGTTGGTAATGGTTGTTCACCTGGTTTTGGCATTTCTGTTTGTGCTTTGAAGTGATTTTTGAATTTCGAATTCTTGTGCGAAATTGCCGGGCTCTTGCTAAATTGACTTTTGGGGCTGCTTCTTCAAATAATGTGCCATCAGTAATGTGGGCAAAGTTTTATGTTATTATATAGTTATGCACTGTTAATAATGTAATGAATTACATGATTACTAATAGCTAACGTGTTACAGAGTAAGGGAATTTTAGTTATTTATTATATTATCTTTCACCTTTATAATATCATACAAATAAAGTAATCACTACTATTCTATTAGCTACACCAAACACCCTATGTTAATCCCTCATATCCAGAAGCTGGCTTACCTTTCTCACCGAATCCATCTTCAAATTAGGTCTAAAATTAACAAAACGCATCCCAGCAGAATGCTCCACTAGAAAGAAGAGGCGGGAAAGAAGTTCAGTTTACATTGTGGCTTGACTGTCAAAAGAACTTTTTCTCCCTTTTTCATTGTATTGACAGCTTTAGCAACTGCTGGGCAAAAATGTCCTACAAGAAAAAAATAGAGGGTTAGCACTAGGCAAATGCGCAGGGCAGCAAAAAAGGTACATTCTTTGCCAAAAATTATTCATCTTCTTTGACGGTGAATTCCACTCCATCAAAATTTGCAACGGTGGTACCATCTTCCAGCTGTACTTTACTACATAAACAAGAAGTCATACCATCAGAATCTTTTCATTTAACAAATTCCTGATCAAAATTATCAAAGAAGAGGAATAAATTAAACACCTAATACTTCGTCAAGATCTTTAGGCTTTTCCCATTTTTCACCTTCCACCAGAATTTTTTTGAATAGGCCACCATCCTTGAAAATATCCTTGACACTCGTCCAAGAAAGTAGTTCAACATCAAATTGCAGAGTTGCATTAGGAAGTATTGTTGGAGGTGAGCCAGACTCGCCATAAGCTAGCTCTGGAGGTATGGTAAAAATAGAATTTTCCCCCTTTTCCATTGTCTAGATACCTTGATCCCATCCCTTTATCACTTGCCCTGCGACCACAACAAATTTACTCCCAAATCAACACCCTACTTGGCCAACTCCCCTCAACAAAATAAAATAAACAAGGCTCGAATCGATAAGAAGTGCAAGATGATCGAAATTTGAAAAATACAGTGGAGAGAATTCTTTTAAGTCTACATACAACATACTATTGATAGACATATTGTCCAAGACTCACATAGGAGAAAACTTTGCCAACCACAATGTCAATCAAGAGTATCGTTCTTATTGACTCAGCCTTGTCGCGCAATTCATTAGACAGGGTCAGTTTAGGTTTTTCGTAAGTCGTAATTTCTTTGGTGTAAAAGCATATCGGATACACAGTCAACTAGAAAATAACAGAGAACCATGCCAACACTGACCAGTAATTATGCAGGATATATTTACGTTTGTCCATATGTGTCATTATTTTTCCATTTATTTAATATCACATTTTTTCTCAATCATTCAAACAATTTCAGATCCTGTTACTGGATGAGCTAAACCCGTTCATTTAGTCATTCATGTTATCCTTGCGTCACCCAATGCTACTTGTGTCAACTACTAGTAGGCCGGCAGCATAATACATCATTTGGGATTGTAAAAGAATGATGGCTGAGGACCTATGGGAAGCATACGTTAAATTTTTGACATATTCTTCGAAAGATTAAGGACTTGTTTGGTTCAGCATTACAAATAGACTTTGGGACTCTAAAATCTCTTGAGCAAATGTAAATCATTGTCTATTTTTTACTCAACTTTGGGGAAATGCAATTACATTTCTAAAGGCCACTAATAGCCTTTAGCCCATGGTAGATAAGGAAGTACTTCAGAAAGTAGCATTTTTGGAATTCAGATAGATTTTTTTTTTCCTTCCAACTTTGCCCTCGCTCAACTTTCACAATTCCATAAATATCCTCAAAAGCCCTAACTTGCCAGCAAGCCACCGCCAAGGCATTGTCATCCTCGCTTGAGGTCCTGCGACCCCAAGCAACCATTGCTTGGGTCCTGCAACCCCAAGCAATGCGATCCTAGGTGATGGCCGCCTAGGGTCTAGCAACCTCAAGCAACATCTAGGACACAAGACCTAAGGTGAGGCTAGCCACCAGCTAGATCTAGGCACCAACAAGTGACTTTCACCAGTAAATAGTTTGAGATTTTGTTAAAATTTTTGGATGTGTGCATGCGGAATCATGGTTTTGGTATTGATGATAGTTTTTTGTTAGTAATGTGTGCAAGTGTATGGTATAGTTTGTAGAGGATGGACAAGGGACAAGATAGGATAATTGAAGGTTATAGGACATGAGATATGGGGGAAAATAGTTTCATTAGTTGAACAAAATAGTTTGATGAAGATATTGGTGCTCACTCCCCACATGAGCATGGTGGAGGTCTAAGACCTCTCACGGTGGAGGATTTACCCCACACAAGGTGGAGGATTCACCTCACACACACAAATAAATGAACTACAAGCCTATTTATAGGCAATTACAACCGACTTCAAGCATGACATTTTTTACTTTTTCACGATTTCCCATGCACGTAGATGTTTCTAGCTGGTTCTAGGATTTCTTCTTCAACTTGGCTTCTGCTTGCTTGCATTCCCACGTGAATCTACTAAATTCAGCTAGCAAACTCCATTCTAGACAATTTTAGACAATCTTCAACATGGAAGCTGCCGCCAAGGTTCTCGCCTTCATGATTAAGTTAGTAGTTTCTAGATAGTTTTAGAAAATGGATCACAATTTCCAACATTTTTGTTTTAAAAAAAAAAAGGTCCCTTACCAAGTGTTGTTTTTACTAAACGGCATTTAGATTAAAGTTTCTTGATCCTCATGCTACTTAATCATCACCAAGTGGCAGGAAGTGGTCACTCATTTCAGTAATGGACCCCAACATTATACAGGATAATCTAGTAAATTGAAGTTGCTGCTTCTAGTATCCTTAGAACCATACAATCCGTGCAAGCATGACATTTTTGTTTCTTTGGACTACAGAAATAAGATATCCCATTTTCTGCTATTGAAGGCGTCAGTATCCTGTTCAGGCAACTAATTAAGGTTCAGGCTAGGGTTTATGCTACCTAATCATCTCCGATCGAGGGGCGTTCCCTCATTTCAATGCTGAACAGAAGCTTATAAGATCAAGTAAACCAAAACAGCTGCTTCTCTTTGGCAATTCCAAAAAGAACAGAAAAAAACAAAAATCGAGCTCGAAATTTTAATGAAAACAAATGACTGAAAGCTGCATAAAAAGAGATTCCCGAGAAGAAGAGTATGACAAAGGCTGCCTAGTTATTCTCATCAAATCAAATAACTTTTCAGCTAAGAAACGGGTGAAAAATACAAAGGCCGCAGTCAGCTGTCACAATAGGTGAGACCGTGATTACTTGCACCGCAAGCAGTTCTCCATCTGCTGAAACATTAAATGCGCTAACTGAATCACGACCTACATGCTTGGAGCCGATTCTCTTCCATGAGGATGTGTTCCACGTAAAAAATGTTAGCCCGTTGACCTACTTGAGAGTTGCAGAAAATATTTCAAATCAAAATATGGGAAGGAAACATTTTAGTGAATAAAAGATTAGGCCCTCATCGTTATCTCCGGTATATGCAGTAACATTCAAAACCTGCATGCCATCGCTACTTTGAGAAAATCTGCAAAAGCCGAATTCCTCATCCTGAACACAGCATAGGAAGCCCATCAGCCCCAAGACCATGAGCGGGCAAAACAACTTTACTGACAGTGGAAGCAAAGTAAATGTCCAAGAAAGATGTCCTTTATTTCCATCATGCACCGAAAACATTTTAAGAATGATCGATCCCCATAGCTGCATGCATTTAGGGTACCTTTTCCAGAAATGTTTCACCAATTCAGACAATTTTTTTTCTACCGAAGCTTGCTCAATGGGCATCCTTTCATTTCTAGATCCAAAGTATTACCTTGTCTCATTCAGTTCGCTTCATAAATTTGGTCAATCCACATCCTGCAACCCATACAGAGTTTTCACAGACTACAAGGCAACAGATTTTTCTGCGATCATATGAACCTGCTTCAATGGTCTGTTTTTATAGACTAACGAACACATGCACGAGTTCAAATTCTGATGCTCTGTGAAAAAGTTGTGAAATGCCTCATTAGACAGGAACTCCACGTGTGCTTTGGTTGTAGTTGTACTCTTAAAATTCAAGTCCACTTGATTGCTTGGTACACATGGAAAAATGTACAGATATTAGATATACCACAGCACAGCAACTAACCAGGTCTTATATGGAGAATCCAAGAACTTCGCTTGAAATTTTCAAAAAAACAAAAAAAAACAAAAAAACAAAAAACAAAAAACAAAAACAAACAAAAACAAAATAAAAATAAAAATAAAAACAAACCAAAAAATAAAAATAAAAACAAAATGACAAAAAGAAAAGGGTTTCGTGAGCTCACATCCTCTTTTGGCAGAGAAGCTACGGCAACAGAGGAAGTTAGATCCCAAACTCGATAGAGGCCAGAATCCCCCAAGGAGACGAGGAACTTTCCATCGAGGCTGCAATGAGGAGGGTGTTGTACTAACTACTGAGATTCTATAATTAAGTGCCACAATAACCTCATTTCTAGTTTTTATCGAGCTTTCCCGTCAAGAATTATTTGATGCTACAACAATAAAAGAATAAAAATAAAAATAGAAATATCTGAAAGCAAGGTCTTTCAGAGAAGAATGAGCCTGGGCCTTATTGAGAATAATATCCATGCCGGGCCACTTAAACACCATTAGTTTGCCATCCTGTATGCACCAAAGTACACATCATCCGTCATGCTATTCCAACGATTTTTTCCCAAGAGTAAAACAGAATCATTAAATTTATATCATGCTTCGTCAGATCATTCCCTAAATGGATGTAACCAAGCAGCATGTTCCACATTAACATAAAATAAGAACACAAAAAGTAAGCGCAAGCTTGGGTATTCAGTGCAAATCGAAGTGTTTAGAATCTCAGAAGAAGTCCCAAAGAGTCACTTTACTTCTTTTCCCCGCCATTCTCAATCGTCGAATGACCATTAAAATAGGAATCCGGTTAAAAAGAGCACCTTTAGTTTTTCATGACCACCCTTGAATTAATTAACATAGGGCAGGGGTTAAAGATAGCATCCTAGAAATCAATAAACTACTGTCCATAATTGAAAGTTTTCTGACTAAACCATATTTTTAAGGGGGAAAAACGAAAGCGCTACGTTGGCAGGCAAATGTAAAAGCATCGTTCCAACTCTCGTCTTGTCATATTACAAGTACTTGAGAAATATATCCATCTATATGTTAAAGATCACCGCCTCTCTCTCTCTCTTGGAGTTCTCTAGATGTCTCTCTAGAGTTCTCCATATCTCTCTTTACTCCTCCAGATTTCTCTCTCTCTAGATAATTCCTCAGCCGCAATTGTTGACAAATGGGTCAACAAGTTGCAATAAAATAATAAGTAGAAGAGATATTGGGAGAGGAGAGTCGGTGAATATGCCGACTTTGCCTCCTATAAATAGGGGTTCTTGTCCCTTGAGTGTGAGGGTGCGTGAAGTGCATGGAATGCGTGCGTGAGGTATGTGGGTGTGTGTAGGGGTCTTGAGAGTGTGTTGAGTAGAGTGTGCTATGTATGCATGTGAGTGTAAGAGAAATTGTGTAGAGTTGTCCAAGTATTATATGTGGTGTGAGAAAAATATTGTAATAGTGAAAGTTATATTTTGTGAGTTATACTTGTACCACGTTTTCACAAATTCAACACTATCCCCTCCGCATGCAACAGGGAAAAGAAATGTTCACCTCGCCACCAGCAGTGGCTAAATACTAACTGCATTTTCTAACCGCCCGAGCACTTCCACTGACATCTTAAGGCCCAATTTATGATTTGGGGCATTTTCAGGATACTCCCATTCAAACAATCTATTTAGGCCAGAAATGACATGTTTTATTCCAATGAGCGAGAAGCAATGATCATGGCATGATTTAGCCTTTTTTGTTCGATAAAAAAGAGATTACGATAGGAAGTGCAGAGGAAACAAGGACACAAATTTCTTGACACTGTTGAAAGTGCATCGAGAGATAGAATCATCCTAAGCATGTATAACTCGTAGTCGATCGCCTTACCTAAGGCCTAAAGTAGTAGTTTGCCAAAATTACCGCTAACATGAAGCTAGCGGCAAGCGGACGCAATGCTCATAGGAATGGAAAGGTGGCGAGAAAATGTACCTATGACCTCCTTTCCTTGTGGGCGAACAGCCATTCTATAAGGCAAATCGGGACCAGGGCCGAGCTTAGACACCTGAAGTAGACGGGATAGAGTAGGGGCTCACTCCAGTTATGAGGCTAGTAACCCAGAAGGTGGAAGATGGTAAACGGGATTAATTTGCCCATAAAGTTTAGGATGATGCACTCGAAGTAAGCATGCCATATTTAATGACGGAGACATGAAAAAGCAAAATGATTTGATTTCCCACCATTAGACTTGACCGGTACACTACCTATATCCATTACAAAGTCAATATCGAAGAGAAACGATCGGGGACAATGCATGACTCAGAACCAATCACTGACCATGGCCAAAACACTAAACAATTCCGATACATTTCAATATCTCATGGAACATACTGTCGTGTGATCTAAAGAAGTTTGAAACGAAAAGTGTTACGTCCATTCATCCCAAAATTCGGCGAAGAGACTTATGGGCGAGATTCTAATGAACCGTGAAACAAAACGCAGCCAATTAAACTCAAGAAACCTAGACAGACAGTGGTAGATCCTTGCCGCCGCCACCGCTGCCGGTGAGGACGTGGTAGCCACGACCGCGTCAGGCCGTGGCTCGTGCAATTGGAAACGAGACTTAATGTGGTCGAGGGGAGCCCAAGCAGCTCCGTACAAAGGCACGCCATACTGCTGGGAATTGGGAGTTTTGGGGAGCTTGCTCTTCCCCATGGATCCCTCTACTTGCTCTGCTTCCTCATCTCTCAGAGAGTGAGAGAGCCAGAGACAGAGACAGAGACATAGGGAGAGCGCGCGCGGGAGTGCCGAAGAGAAGATGTTCTCTTTGGACTAAATAGTTAATAAATATGCTATTGGCACTCTTTCTGGTTTCCTAATTTACGTCCCTCAATTTCCTCATTTATTCGATTGTGTCTTGAGCTTTGCTCCAATTTACTACTTTGACCCCCAAATTCAGATGAAAATTGGGGGTGAGCAAAGGTAGAACTTGGAATATGAGAACCAAACCGATAGGAACCTATAAATTCCAAATTCCAAGATATACAAGATATGTTCTAGGTTTCAAATCGTTTACTAATATTTATGGATAGTGAAGGAATTCTAGTCGGCGGAAGACGACTTACCTGATTCCAATGCGCAAACAACAAACAGCCCCGGATCGAAGGTTGAATTGCGAATCAATCACGAACAACTCTGATTCACGTTGGTCTGGATGGAATCACAAGGAAAACACCCGATTTCCACGGCGTAAATGCAAACCGTTCTTCAAGTTGATGATGGAATGTTCTCCTTCTTGAAGATGGAATTTTGAGAGAGAATTTGGTGCGAATGAATGAACAACACTTCCAACGGTTGTGTTCGGGAGATTTTATACGTCTCCCTTCGTACCCCTCCATTGGTGACATTCCATCGTAACGCATCAAGATGAACCAGTGCGTTCTGTTCGCACCCCATCATGAACGTACCATCTGAAAGAACTACATCTCCCACTCGGACATGATGGGCCTAATAGCGCTCTATCAAGAATATAAGGCAAGGCATTAAATCATTCATCAACTTTACAGAACAATTCATACTGGCAAGTAAGTCGTGCGACCAGTGAGTACACCTGCACTTGGGAGCTCAAATTATGCACCTGTTAGGGATGACATAATGGCTACAACCCGAAAAGAAAAATAAACAATCGATGTCTCACAGTGCCCCAGACATATCTTGTTACATCAATTCAAGTATACCTATCCCTTAAAGGCTATACTTGATTATCATCTAAAACACCATGTATTTACAATTATATCTGCAACCACATAAGGCGATATAATTGGTCGACCAGTAAATACATGTGACAGATGTTAAACAACAATAGTCTTCCTTCGCACTCATGTCTCTCTCAATTTTAGAACAACTGCTTTCCTAGACACGTCCCATAGGCCATATCTATTCATGACCGCCCGTAACATGCTAAAGTAGCAACATTGATCTTTCATTTGAGAACATAGTCAGAAGTAACATAGGGCACGAATTGAGGTAAATAATAAATTACCTCAAGGGCTCACACAATGAGTAAATAGGGATGATTTTACTCACCTTCCCTTGTCGGTCAAACAATGCACGTGTAGTATGAATTACATGCTATAGTGGCTTTCTCTTTCTATAAGAGCGCATGTCATTATTTAAATATATCCACTATATGGATCTTAGCCTAAACATAGTCACGTGCTTCTCACGTACTCATGTTTAACTCGAGTGATATATTAGCTCGCTTTCTATAGCGCCCAATTAAGTACTCGCATCCGGCATTTTACAGGCATACATGATTGTGGGACTATCATGTTCGGTCTTAAACAAATCACAGACCTCATCTTGACTCCAATCAAGGCGACATATTTTATGTACCAGACTTGCTCTTTAGCATTTATTTGTACATAACGTCTCATCTCAACGTGCTAACTATAGCACTTGAGGCGATTGCTCGTGTGAGTAAGCCAATCATTATCTGCTGACATACTTTCCAATTATATATGTGTGCTTGTGCTAGTCTCATAATGGATTTGTACTTTTTGATAAAACATCAAGTCATTAATAAACAAACAAGTACAATACATATGTCCATAAATACATAAAACAATGATCCTCTACAATAACACATATCACATCCTACGCAAACCTAGTGACATCCTGTGGGTCAAAAATATGTCTCTAGGAATTGCCTTCGTAAATGGATCAGCAACCATTCTATTGGTTGAAATGTATTGTAGAATCACTTCTTTCTGCGCTATAATATCTCTGATGAAGTTATTCTTTATGTCAATGTGCTTCGTCCTTCCATGATACTTGGGATCTTTCACATAGGCAATGGCTACTTGACTATCGCAATAAACTGTCATCGGTCTTGGAATCTCAGTGACAGTGGCTAAATTTTCAAAGAAACGTTTTAGCCATACTGCTTCTTGCACTGCGGCAAAACACACAATAAATTCAGCCTCCATAGTTGACAAGGCTGTGCATGTTTGTTTCTTGCTATTCCAAGAAATTGCACCTTCATTGAGCAAGAACGCATATTCAGAAGTCGATTTACGCTCATCCAGGTCTCCACCCCAATCAGCATCTGAATAACCTAATAGGCGTAAATCATTCCCTTGGTAACAAAGTCGATAGTCCGTAGTGCCCTTCAAGTATCTCAGGATCCTCTTTACTGCTTTCCAGTGTGCTGGACCGGGACTTGATTGAAATCGGCTCATCAATCCCACGGCATAACATATGTCGGGTCGAGTACACATCATAGCATACATCAAACTTTCGATCGCACTAGCGTAAGGAACAGTTTCCATTATTTTAATTTCTTCTGGAGTCTTAGGACACATCTCAGTACTTAGGCCTTCGCCTTGCATGACAGGGGTATCAATGGGATTACAATGCTGCATATTGAAACGTTCAAGAATCTTCATAATATAAGATTCTTGTGATAAAGTAAGGAGTTTCCTTGATCGATCTCTTTCGATCTTAACTCATAATATATAAGCAGCTTCTCCCATGTCCTTCATTTCAAAATTGGAGGACAACCATTCTTTTATGATGATTACCATAACCTTGTCATTTCCAGCCAACAGAATATCATCCACATAAAGTGATAAAATCACAAATTTATCTTCAGACCGCTTGACATATACACAGTGATCCTCTTCGATCATCGTAAAACCATAAGTTGTTATGGCTCGATGAAAACGAAGATACCATTGTCTAGATGATTGCTTAAGGCCATATATTGAGCGATGAAGTTTGCAAACTTTATGCTCTTGACCTTTAGCTATGAAACCTAATGGTTGTTTCATATAAATGTCCTCATCTAGTTCTCCATTGAGAAATGCCGTCTTTACATCCATTTGATGTAATTCAAGGTCCAAATATGCAACGATGGCTAGAATAAGACGTATTGAGGCAAACCTTACAACTGGTGAAAAAGTTTCCTCGTAGTCTATACCCTCTTGTTGAGTATAACATTTCGCCACAAGATGAGCCTTATACTTTTCAATGGATCCATCCGCCCTTTGCTTAATCTTAAAGACCCATTTGTTTCCAATGGCCTTACGATTTGGTGGTAAATCAACCAAGTCCCAGACATGATTTGTCCTCATTGACTCTATCTCGTCTTCCAAAGCTTTTCTTCATTCTTCCTTATCAGAGGATGAGAGAGCCTCTTGAACAGTCTTAGGCTCGGCATCATCTTTATGAGCAATCATAAATGCTTCCCCTTCAATCTCAAAACGACGACGAGGAATACTTTTACGATTACTTTTACGCAACTGAATTTCTCTTGAATTCAATTCGCCAGACGATGCTACACTCCCACTAGGTCTTTCATGTTGAGGTAAATCTTCATTCCCCTCCATAACATTAGTGGGTGTATTATTAGGATCTTCCATCTCATATAATTGGAAATCCTTATCAATCTCACCTCTACTAGGAAAATCGTTCTCCAAGAACGTGATATCTCGTGACTCCTTTTCGGTCACACTTCCATTAGCTTGTTCACCTATGAACACATACCCTTTGGAGTGTTCAGAATATCTTATAAAGATACATTTCTTCCCTCTAGGGCCTAATTTGCCATATTTATGGGAAGATTCATGAACATAAGCTGCACATCCCCATGGACGTAGACTACTTAAGTCTGGTTTTCTTCCAGTCCATAATTCATAAGGGGTGGAAGTGACCGATTTTGAGGGCACTTGGTTAAGTACATAGGCAGCAGTCAATAATGCATCTCCCCAAAAGGAGATAGGTAAATTTGCTTGCGCCATCATAGACCTAACCATTTCCAATAGGGTTCTATTCCTTCTCTCAGCTACCCCATTTTGTTGTGGAGTATAAGGAATAGTTAATTGTCTTACAATTCCCTTTTCATCACAAAGAGCCTTGAATTGCTCCGATAGATACTCACGTCCGCGATCGGTTCTCAATGCCTTTATTGTTTTGTTCAACTGATTCTCTACCATCGTTATATATCGTCTAAAGCATTCTAATGCTTCGGACTTATGGGAGATCAAAAAGACATAACCGAAACGCGTGAAGTCATCTATAAAAGTAATGAAATATGAGGCTCCATGCCTTGCCCTCACATTCAAAGGACCACAAATGTTAGAATGTATGAGTTGCAATGGAAATTCAGCTCTAGTCCCTTTACCGAATGGTTTTCTAGTTGCTTTTCCCTCTAGACAATGTTCACATACGGGTAGATCAACATTAATGAGTGACCCTAAAAGGCCTTCTCTAGCTAATCTTTGCATTCTTTGCAACCCAATGTGACCTAATCTAGCATGCCAAGTATTTGCATCAGTCCCAATGTTATCAGAAGACGCAATTAAAGAAAAACAACCATCAACATTAACATTGTACTGATCATAGTCAATGTTTATCACCATAAAACCATTCAATACATGACCTTAACCATAATAAACTGTTCCATACAAAATATCAACACAATCACCATGGAAATTCAATACATAACCTAAGCTAAGAAGAACAACTATAGAGACCAAGTTTCGTCGAACATCTGGAGCATAAAGGACATCATGCAGGAATAGGTTTCGACCACCACGCAAGATTAATTTGCATGTGCCGATACCATTCACTTCAACTCTTGAGTTATTCCCAACATATATCCATCTTCTTCCAGGCGGTATCCAACGATACTCCACAAATGCTTCTCGATCTCTAGCTATATGGTCTATTGCTCCTGAGTCTACAGTCCACATTGGATGAGATTCAGCAAGCATTACAGTACTAGAAACAAAAGCATTACTCATAGTAATGGAGTAATAGGGTACCTTTTTCGGCTCAGTGCATTCACGAGCAAAATGACCCAGCTTGCCACAATTGTGGCACTCCATCTTGGCCTTGTCCTTCTTCCCACCACGCTTCTTGAGTCGGAAGGTCTTAGCCCTCTTGGGTCCCTGATCAGTCATCTTCCCTTTGTTGTTGAACTGAAGGTTCCTCTTGCGCTTGAAGCCCGAAGCTTTGCGCGAACTCATTTCAGCAACATAAGCATGGGTAGAGGATCTTGCAGCCTCTAGGCGCTCATCCTCTAATTCCAAATGACGCGCAATATCATCAAAAGTGACAATGTTCTCACTATGCGTCATATTGATCTTCATATGTTCCCAATTATCAGGAAGAGACCTAATAACAGCCTGAACTTGCTGTTCATCAGTAAGGGAGTGAACTGCCGACTTCAGCTCACGGATCATGTTTGACATCTCCCGAAGATGTTGCCTCATTGTTACATTTGGGCGCTTTCGGAAAGTGTCAAACTTGATGGTGAGTCTCCTCAACTTAGTGGCAGATGTACCCCCAAACTTATCCTTCAAGGCAACCCACATAGCTTGAGCTTTATCATAACTTTCAAACCCACACATGAGATCATCTTGCATACAGCTCAACAACGTGATGTGAGCAATACTATTCTTCTTTTTCCAAGCTTGATAAGCTTCTAGATCTCTCCTGTGTTGAGCTGAAGTTCCATGCTCAGGTTCATCCATGGTGTGGTTGAGGGTTTCCAAAACCTCTTGTTTCTCAAAGATGTACTGAACCTTTCGGTGCCAAATATCATAATTGTCACCGTTCAGCTTCTCACCCTTATTGAGGTCAGCCACAATGGTCTTGGATGCCGATGGCATAATCAATTTCTATAACACATTAACATAATAGACGCAGAATCAATACTAGCACATTTTTTAGAGTAACACGCATATTTAATTTTCAGCAAAAACAAAATAAAATAATAATAATTCAACAAAAGACACAGAAACAAAAGTTCACTATGTTCCCAATCAATTTCTATGTACGATTGTTCAATTATCATTAATTATTTTAATTTGCACAAATTTTGAGTTCTAGGTGAGGATTCCTCCGAATTCTACATACCTACGAACTCCCACTAGGAAAAATAATTACATGACCTCATGTAATTTCTACATCTTTCCTTAACACAAAACCATAGCATGATAATAACCAACGTATAAACAACAATCATGCTTCAACTATAATTAAAAAAACAATTCAACATGTAATGGATTTTCTACCATTGTTCTAATTTTCTAGCAACTAGAAAATTGCAAATATATTAAAACTATATACATGGCATTATCAAACCAAGTTCTACATAGCATACATGACATCATTTGCACACAAGCTAGCTACTGTATTTATTAAACATAAGGAAATACAAGATACAAATGAATAAACTATGCATTAAACCCCAAAAAATACGCGTACATAGGGTTCCCTACACTTTTTCATACATTTATAATTATTCCACAGTGTAGAGGACATTGATACGAACCCAACGCCACCGACCACGCTCCAATCGGAGCCCCCACGCACCCCCACACGCCGCCTGAGTGCGCGGCGCGTGTGGCGCACGGGCCAGCGAGCCAAAAGGCTCCTGGCTGGTCTGACCGGTCCGACCGTTGATCGGTTCGACGATCAACGGGTCTTGGTCAACGGGTAGGGTCTCAAGTCAAGTCAAAGGGTCGCTGGTCGGGTCGGGTCGGTTCGCCGGCCGGTGACCGGCCGGCCAACAACCGCCGGCTATGACGTCAGCGATGACGTCATCCCGACGGTTAATGACCGTGGGATGACGTCATCCGTGACGTCATCAGTGACGTCAGCTCGCGTCGGTTCGCCGATGCGCGCGTGACGTCACGCAGCGCGTGGCGCCCACGCTCCGCGGCTTCTGGTCGAACGTGTGGGCGCGTCCGGCGTTGTCTGTCGGCGTTCGACCCGCCGTTGGACTCGTCTCGACGAGTACTTTCGCCCTGTATATTCAAAAAATAATTTTGGCCCAAAAAACATATCGAAAGATGGCCAAAACCGTATGGGTGTTCGCGACGCCGAGTCCGTTCTTCACTCCGATTGAAATTTTGAGTGTTTCAGATGGTAATTCCGACCATTAGACATCCAAACAGTGTAGAATTGATACTCTTGATCTCAATATCAAAAGGTAAACGGGAAAATTCAATGAAAAACAAGGTAGAAATCACGATCGGGCTCTGATACCAATGAAGGAATTCTAGTCGGCGGAAGACGACTTACCTGATTCCAATGCGCAAACAACAAACAGCCCCGGATCGAAGGTTGAATTGCGATTCAATCACGAACAACTCTGATTCACGTTGGTCTAGATGCAATCACAAGGAAAACACCCGATTTCCACGGCGTAAATGCAAACCGTTCTTCAAGTTGATGATGGAATGTTCTCCTTCTTGAAGATGGAATTTTGAGAGAGAATTTGGTGCGAATGAATGAACAACACTTCCAACGGTTGTGTTCGGGAGATTTTATACGTCTCCCTTCGTACCCCTCCATTGGTGACCTTCCATCGTAACGCATCAAGATGAACCAGTGCGTTCCGTTCGCACCTTATCATGAACGTACCAGCTGAAAGAACTACAGATAGCCATCGAATCAATCAAATGTTTATTAACACAAATCATGGTAGAACGGTGAGGTCCTTTTGCTCCTTGCAGTCAATAATCTTCATCACCTCTTCCAAGCACCACTGTGAGGAAGCATAGTCCTTAGAGAAAATGATGATTTCGACGCACAATTCTTCGATGGCCTTCATGAATGCCGGCAATATTTGATCTCCCTTCCTTGGTTCCTTACTATCAATGAAAGTGTATATTCTATTACGATATAAAGCTTTGTAGAGATGCCCAAAGAAGATGTCATGCAAGTGCCTTTGAAACTCAAGAAGACCCCGTAATTACTTTTGGGTTTTGATGAAAAAGCCATTGGAGTATCGAGATTAGCAATCGGAAATGGCTTTCTTCTGTGTAGTCTTCACTCTTCTTTCTCATATATGGAAAATGAAGCATTGGAAATACATGATCATGAAGTTTCTTGATATGAGTGGTTGACGTTAAAATTTGCTACAACATGGTCTAGGTTATGACGCAAACTATGTGATGCATTGACTTATAAATAGTGAAATAGAGGGGGTGAATAGGTGTAAATAAAAATTTAACAAGACATAGTAGAAATAATTTGTTTGTATAAGATAATAGTCTATAATCGTATTTCAATTTCGAGCAATTAAGTAAAGCTACGAATAATAGTATGGAGTTCAAGGAAGAAAATAAGAACACAAGGTTTTATAGTGGTTCGGCTTAGACCAAACTTACGTCTACTCTTCCACACTGACAGCCTATTGGTTGGATTCTACTATGAATCAAAAGAGATTTTACAGCAGTGTGATATTGACTTCACAGTAGAAAGTCTCTATTGGTCTCTTACTAAATCTCACAGGAGTTTCTCTCTTTTGTTTACAACTTGAGCTTAGTGAATGAAATAGCAAAGAACTAGAAAGTTTCAGACTTAGGAATTATTCTTTTCACTCACACTCAAACAACTAGCGAGTTTTCCTTATATACTCCTTCATGCCTTCACGACCGTTGGCACTTTCCAAAGGAGTTCTTCCAATCTACCCATTGGACATAATCAATCACGGAGATCTCGAGTCGTTAGATGATTGTGATGAAAGCTCATCAATCCTATTTGCCCATATAATTAGGATCTTTAGTTTCCATAAGTAGAACCTTCCAAGTTTGCTCGCTTTTCAAATGATCTTCGTAATTGAATAAATTCCAATAAGAATAATCAATCAACTAGGTGCTATATCCAGCCATAAGGTCTTCTAATAACCATACAAATCGAATCCTTGAAGATAACCCTGCATCTAGATAAGTCTTCATTCTTCGATCTGGAAACTGTTAGTGAGGCTAGACCTTGAAACTAAGATATGGCTATCTTCAGACTTTGACACAATAGTCTTGAAGTCTTCAAACTAGGCTTTCTGAAAATGTTTTGTCAACTTAAAAATAGTAAATGAGTTTTTTCTCCAACAAATAGTACATGGAATATTCATGTTATTTGATAAAAACCACTAGTTTGATTTGCACAATGCATATCGTTGACACATATTTATAAGATTGCATTATTCTTTACATGATGTTATAGAAATAATGATGATCGTCACTTGCCGAGCCATGATATTGTTCCCCCTTATATTGCCACTCTATGTCGCAAGAAGAGAGAAGAGTAATCAAGGGCACGTGGAGAGTACTTGTGAATGACATTTACCAAATGAACTTAGTAAATTCAGAGTACTTGTGAATTCCACTTTAAAATGGGTTGGACAATATGTTTTGGGAGTGGCACCTGACATCTCTCTACTTACGCATGCATTTCCCCACTGTAATAATTCTATAGCAGCAACATGGCTTAGAAATTTGGTTAATTTTATGCTCTCATTAAGAGTGCCACTTGATTTGTAATTTATATATATATATAGATGCCATAACCAAAAATTCAACATTGAGGCAGTTATTTGGGTCTAATAGGTAAGAATTTAGTAAATGAACAATATATATTAGACTAAATCTGAATAGTAAACGTTGAAGAGATTCATATGGAGTATACTAATTTTAACATTCAAATTCAATTTAGTTTATGCACTATGTTTACTTCATATTTTTTCTAGATAGATAACCATATCACTAATTGTTAATGCCTAAGATAAATTGTTTCAAGAATTCGACGGCAACAATAAAACTTTGTATAATCTCAATATGTTAAATCTCATGTGTGGAGAGGATGGATCTTGCATAAGTCCCACCTTCTGTATTGTGTATGAGCCAATCATCCTCGGTAAACAAGATTTTTAACAATTTTTTTTTTCTAAATTAGGGGGATGATAGTAATGGTGCAAGTAGATTGAATGTCTAGTTGTGTTCTTAATCCCCCGGTGGTAATAGATGATCTTGTGGGCAGAATGAATTTTGATTCCCATGATCTTATTCGTAGGTGTGAGAGGAATTTGTTCAATTGAGTGCCACAAAAATTGAAGTTAATCTGTGGGAGATCATAAATTCTCATTAGAAATTCACAATCTTGAATTTCTTCTCAACAAATCCAAGTGAAGTTCAAACGTTTTGAGTGTCTGTATTTTTCGATTAGAGAGGGTGTGTTGGTGACGGAGAACAAATGTTAGAAAAATGTATGCATGATTAGTCTCACTGTGCATTTTTCAAGGCTTTTTCTTCACCATAAGACACATCTTTTTGCTCTAGCACCGAAAGAACATCGACGACTTTAAGTCAAGTCTATGAAATTTTCCCCAAGTGGAGGGAAAAAGCTTCTAGCTTTTCAAGTTAGTGGAATGACGCTTCAAGATAGTCATGAAGATTGTGACTGGCCATGGGACGACACTTCTAGCTTTGCTACGAGTGTACGTGAAAGGTTTTATGCAAGAATTATTATTTTTTTCTAATTTACCTAGTTGTGATCCTCTTGAGTAATATTTTAGAATACAAATGCATTTAGATTTTTGTTCTATTACTTAATATTTGTGCAATTCAATTTTTATGTAGGCCCACACTATTGTCACGACAATAATTACTAATAGGACAGTTATTTTAAGTGTGATGACCAACAAAAACCCATTTGAGAAAAGATTAAAAAAAAAAAATTCTTAAGGGAAAATTGTGGTGGGTCTTAATTCCAATGGTAATTTTGAAGAAGAGCAAAGTGGCAAAAAAAAAAAATAATAATAATAAATAAAGTAGTGGTTTAAACTTTAAGTAGAAGGCAATATCTCAACCCTTAAATTAAAATAAAACTTAAGCTGTTAGATGAATGTGTGATTTATTATTTAAATACTCTAACAATCCTCCTCACGTTTAGTCTCATCTTTTGCCTAATACTAAGCATGAAAATTTAATTAGGGAGACAAACGGGCCCTAGTGAGATTTCTTAAGTTATTAGATGAAGAAGTGATTTATTATTTAAATATTGAAATACTCCCTCTCATGTTTAGTTTTTTTTTTTTTTTGGCCTAATTCCAATTCATGATAGCATTGATATGCCATAAATTAATGCTAAAGGATTCCAATCTGTGCATGCATGGGCTGTTTGAGCTATCTTATTGATTGTAGTAGCTTAATGAAAAATAGTAGGTGAGCTCGTTTGCCTGAGTTTTGGTCTGCTCTTTGGTTTAACATCGCAAATTCCTCACCTAGTAGCGAGATATTGAACTGGACATGTTCTGGGCATGATGAGGTTTGCTGGGGTCGTTACCCTTTTTTGAGGTGTCTGGGTATGGATTCGATTGCCTGTTGACATGATACCTGGGTTAATTTGGATTTGGATGGAGACACACAACACTAAAACACAATTTATCCATCACTCAGTTGAAGGCACTACTAGCAGCGGACAACACTCAAAGTCAAAAAGATCGAGGCATGTTTTAGTCGGACAAGCACTAGAGCACAACACTATGACAAGCACTAGGACAAATAACTTTTATGAGTTATGACTATGTTTGTTATCTGTGTCCAAGAGAGTCCTTGTCGCATTTTGAGGACGACAGTCTATTACTGAGCCTCATGCATTTAGCATATTTCAAGTGTATATGCTCCTGAAAAGCATTAAGTGATCCAACACATTCAAACTCACAATCTGTAGAAGCTTACCCAAATAAGAGACATACTACACAAGTACATCCTGCATTCTTATTGTTGAATTATACACTAGGGCACAACAATCCAAACCATAGTTAACCTCAGAATCAACATCTGAGCGTTCTTGGAGGAGTTCTAACTATTGACCGCTAGTTATAGCTTGATGCCGTCACTTCATTTATTCTGCACATGCTTTAGTCTTTTGTCATAGTTAAAACCCAGAGTTCAAATCAGGAAGGGAATCCTCCATTCAGAAGTCATCCTAGTTTGTTCTTCTCCTGATGCTTACGTTTTATCAATAAGTTGGAAAGAGTATGGTGGTATCATGTGCAAATTTGGATTTTGCAGTAAGCCCTCGTCTGTTACTTCATGGTGGCCATGCAGGAATCTGATGGTTGAAACAATTTAGAAACTTTGGAATGGTTTTGTTGCACAATGGAGCTTACACCTGCTTTTAATAAAAAGAAACCTAGAGAAGATATTTTGGATACTAAATTTTGGGATTACCCTTTGAATTATGCTGATTGAGATTTTTTTCCCCAAACTCACTAACATATTCTCCGTCGGGAGATTTTGTCAGGTTGCGATAAGCAATATTTTTTATTACAACGCAAGGAATTTGCTTTCTGGAAACCAAAAGCTATTAAAGATGGTGTAAAGGACTTTAAGTGCAGAGTTGAGTAAACATCCCAATTGGTATGAAACGACTTGCAACAAGCTGTAGTTGCTGCATTTAAAGGCTCGGGGTTGTTTCTATCTTGAATTTTCAATCTTCTGGCTACGAACTAAAAAAACAGGCTAAAGTGATCAAGGATGGAAATTGGAGCAGATACGCAACAGAATTCAGAGGTGGGGTGAGGTTTCTGACTGATAATCTAGCTGCTAAGCTTTTCTTTATTGCTTCTATGGATTTGCATCTACCCTTTCATATATTGTGCCATTGTTACTGACGTCAAGATATATGATTGACACTTGTGATTTTCGTACTACGTATTGATGCCAAAAAATTGTGAGGAGCAGGAGCATATATGACTCTTAAAAAAGAAGCAGAAGAATGATGTTAATTTCAAGAGGCGGTGTGCTTGAAAAAAAAAAAAAAAAAAAGAGGCGGTGTGGCAGGCAATAATTCACCTCAATTTTCTATCACAGTAAGTGCAATGTGTTTCACCATTTCAGTGCATTTGTATGCATATCTCAATATCAACTTGTTCTTTCATACAATCATACATCATTGACAAAAAAATGCATGAAATGCTTGACTTGCATGAGCCATTGACATGGTTGGACACCAAGTCTTCGTTGGTGGTTGACTTTACAGATCAGGTTGGTTTCAATAAAAGTCCCTAATGGATGAGCACGAATAATTGTGATATTATCTTTCGGTGGTGTACCTTTTACGAGCGCTGTCTGGGGGAGGTATGATTACGCGTGTCCAATTACCTTGACCGTCATTTTCTTTGCACACGGTGAGTGTAATGTGAAAGATTACTGACGGCTCAAATTATTCCTCTCTTCAAAAGAACAAAGAATGCAGATGAGATTTTTCTTTTATGTTCAAAACATGTAATAAATCATGCACAATAGACGATTAATTGCTACTAAATTGACACACAACTGAATTCTTCTGCCAATCAAAGAGCGAATGAAATCACACGAGGCACTAGTTCCTTGTACATAGTTTTGGACACGCTCGATTAATATGCTGAATTACCTTAAGACTTTTCTTCCTAATTGGCAAGACTTTGAAGTTCTATTCCAAGGCACAAAAGATATGAATTTTATCCATTCATTATCCAATGAAAACATATAAAATTCCAAAGAATTTCACCAAGGCAGAGATTATAAACTGCTTTAATGCCAACTTGTTAGATTAAGTTTAAAGAAAAATTAACAATCCTGATTTATCATTTACAAAGAAAAATGTTTATAATTGAAAACAATTTTGTGGAAACATAAGGATTGACATACTTCCAATCATTGATGAAAATTTGTAAATGCAAAAAACTCCAAAACCTTGAACGAGTGTATCAATCGATTCATGGAATCATCATATCAGAACATTCCATTCTATCTCACTAGCCAATACCCCTCAAAACTGGATGATGTGTTTTCAATATTGATAGGATTTGGACTAGACAACTTGGTGTTTTATTTCGTAAAGACTGTTATGATAACATATTAACAATCAGTTATCATGTAATAAACGTGGGCAATAAATTGAGCAATAAATCGGAATGAATTGGGAGATACAAGATCACATTTAGATTGATAAATATTATAACAAATGCATCCACCATAAAGCAAATCTAAAATCCATCATAAAGGAATCTTGACTTGCGAGGCAATTATCCTCCCTTTGGAAATTTTGATCACTAGTAGCAAAGGATTACTTCAGGGATTAATAAAAGGATTGCCATCTAGAATACATTAATCTCGTTGGGCACATTGCACTTTGCTTCAATTAATTTTAGAAAATATATATATTTAAACTCAAAAAGTTCTCTGCGATATCCTTTGAATAGTACATCTTTTTTAATAATGATGCTGAGCCTAATAAACTATTAGCAAGGCTCTTCCTTAATGAATAAAAAAAAACCGAATTGGTCTCATGGTATGGGATCCGCATTTAGCATATAAGACTACTATGATAATCCATGATTCCACATGCATGGTTTCCTAATTTAAAGGCAATTAAGATATCAATTACCAACTGAAAAATGCCAAAAGGATGAGGACCAGAAATTGCCCATGATTCTAAGTTCTATCTAGGGGTGGCAAAATGGTCTATGACTCACTTTCTAACCCATATTTTATACCAATGGGTTGTCCGTGGATTATAAAGGTATAAAAGCCCAATTAAAATGGATCCAAAAAATTTTAAGTTGAATTTATATGGGTCGAAAATGGGTTAGACGTTCTAACCCATTTTCAATCCATTTTTCAATTAAACGGGTAACCTGAAAAAGACAAAGCGTCCTCACTCCTCAACTACTTGATAGCAACCCATCGTTGCCCACCTCTGTCGCTTGCCTTTAAGACCTCTTCGCCACTCACCTCCATGGCTTGCCTCTAAGCCCACCTCCGCCACTCGCCTTTGAGACCCCTCTACGGCTCCCTTTCAAACTGCCTCCACCGCTCGCTAAGCTGCCTCCGCCACTCGCCTCTAAGCAACCTGAAAACGTCCGGGTCGAAATATGGCTTTCAAATTAAGTTCCGAATTAGTGGATGCTGAAGACGCCTCTACCGCTCGCCTCTATGCTTGCGTCCAAGCCGCCTTCGCTACTCCCTTGTGTCGCGACCTCTTTTTTCCGGCGCCCGATCGGGGCGGGCGCCTAGTGAAGGCTAATGGCTCGGCTAGGTTAATTAAGCCTGGACTCTCCTAGGTCCACCAATTCACGACTTTAATAGTCTAAGTTTTTAACCTGTAAGTTAATTTTTAAAACGGAGTCGCCACTAATCAATTTGGGGTGGGTTGATTAGAAACCCATGCGAAATATTGGGAGAAATATTCGCTCCTGCGCAACCAGAAAAATTAGAATCGGGGACTTGATTACACTAGTTAATCACTAATGCCCTTTCGGTACCTAACCTTGTTTAACCCTGAGGCTTTTTGGATGTTTTAGGCATTTTCCACGCATTTTTTGGAAAAAAAAAAAAACCTTTTTTGAACCTTTTTCCAATTTTTTGGACATAAAGGGGATTTTTTTTGTTGGATTTTTGGTATTTTTGGAAAAATACAAGTCTTTTTGGCTTTTTCTGAATTTTTGGCATTTTTTGAAAATATGGAATATTTTTTTTTTTTTCGGAAAATTAAATATTTTTAAAATATTTTTGGAAAATAAAGTAATTTTTGATTTTTCTGGAAAATAAAATATTTTTAATATTTTCTGGTTATTTTGGAAAATAAAATATTTTTTAATAGTTTCTGGTTATTTTGGAAATTAAAATATATTTTTAATATTTTTCGAAAATATATTATATTTTTTTTATTTTGATTTTGATTTTTTTTTTGGAAAATAAGTTATTTATTTAATTAAAATGTTATTTTAAAAAAATAAAAAAGCCAATCGCATACGGGCTCGCGTTGCGGGCTCGACCCGGATTTTTTTGGACTTTTTTATTATTTTTTTTGCTTTACAAAACAGCGCCGTTTTGGGGGGAACCGGCGAAACCCTACCCGGTTCCCCCGACCCGGTTCCCTCGGAACCCTACCCGACTCGGCTCCGACTTGCGATCCGACTTCCGCCGCCCCCTCGGAATTTGTGGAATCCCTACCCGGTTCCCGATCCGAGTTCGACCCGATAACCCGGGGTCGCGACCCGGAAAATCGGGAACCCTAGGGTTTCTGCAAATTCCGGCGCCGAGGAGGAAGAGGGGTGGATCGACGTGGCGGCAATGGCGGCGATGGTGGTGACGAGCAGTACCGAGGACCGGACGACTGGGGGGGACTATGGTGGTGACGGCGGCAACGGTGGTGTGTTACCTGACCGCGGCGGCTTGAGAGGCGAACGGCGACGACGGCAAAGAACACTCGAACCCCTCTTCGATCTGGGTTTGTAGACTTTGGGGCTGCGGTGGATGGCGTCGATGGCCGAGTGCTGCGGCAAAGGGCATTCGACCCTCTCTTTCTCCCTCAGGCTCACTCGCTGTCAGCCTCCTCCGAAGTCTCTCGGAAAGGAGGTCGGCCGAGCTTGCGACCCAATCCCTCGCGCACTCGCTCTTTGATTTCCCCTTGAAGTCTCTCAAAGGGGAGATTTCGGAGCTCGCCGTGGTTGTCGACGGAGCCTACGGCTGCCTATTTATAGGCAGGGGAATCCGGCCGACGAAGAGCTTTAGCCACCGACTGGTCTTCCTCGGCTGAACCGGCGTCCCATCCAAGCTTTCTAGCAAAGCGCCCGGCATTGAAGGCAACCATTAATGGCGCCTGTGATCTCCGGCTAACGTCGGCCTACCCCCTCGGTCTTAGGCTGTCCTTCGCGTGTCACCGGCCACCGCACGTGATGCACAGAGGCGAGGGGAGGAAGAAGGAAGGAGAAGAGGGAGGGGAAAGGGTTTCAGTTGCGCGGGCCGGGCCGTGAGGGAGAGAGCCCGATGGGCTGCTTTTGCTGTTCTTGTTGTTTTGTTTTGTTTTGTTTTGTTTTGTTATCCGAAAAAGATGAAATAAGCTAAATTGAAATAAAAGAAAACCTAATTAATTAGAATGAAAATTTAGGCGTCAACACCTTGGAGGTCGACGAGCTCTGGACTACCATGTCGCGCACCTCGGCGACATGAGCAAACATGGTGAAACACCTCTAGACGAAGATGGTAACTTCCTCGGTGCTTTGGTGATTCGCAAACCCTGGAAAAAGAGGCTGTCTTTCTCATGAAGTTGCTTTGTTTTGCTAGGTTTTTTCTAGTTTCATGTTCATAGGGTTGGATGAATGTTTCCTCGTTTGTTGGTGGTCCCTAGAATTTCCTCGGGGCTCTTCATCCAGCGACTTGGAGGATGACAGGTATGCGTATACTCTCTTTGTCTCTCTTTTTTGGGCCTTCTCTGTTTCATCTAAATGTGCGCTGTATGTGTTGGTGAGCTTTGTGGGTTGACTTTGTTCTATGTTGGGTATGTCATAGGGTCACAAATTTTCATTCAGGCTATGAAACGTGGGAATATCTCAGGCGAAACTCTCGACTGTGAATTAAGTCATTCAGACTACATTCATGGAACTTGCAACTCTGCATAGGAATGCCGGGTTTTTGAAATTTGAGCGCGTGTGCTTTGGGGGTTTAGTTAGGATCGGATAAACTTGAGCATTTTATTTATATGTGAAAGAATGCGGGTTGCTCCACATGATTCCTGTTAACCCCACGGAGGTGACAACATCATGTTGGAACTACTGTTTAGTTAACGGGCCGCATAATTGACGATACTTTCCGGAATGGTTGCTTAGCAATGAGCAATGAACAAATGTTTTTGTGCCTGAAAATGTGAATTTCTTTTATTCCAAAAAGTATATGTCTTGTTGATTTAGTTTTTCTCTTTTATACATTCTGTGATGTTGCTTTTCTCTTTTTTGTCATTGGGTTCTGGTGAAGTGATAAACTGTTGTGGCCATAAAAAAGAAGAAGAAAGAAGTGATGAATTATTTGTTACATTGCCACAATGAATGAGTAAATTAGGTCTTTGTAATGTGAATGGAAGGCGAGTGCAAGTTTTTTGTGCAGATGATTCTTGTTGCTTATTCTGATACATGTAAATCTAGGAGTATGGAGCTAAATTATTCATGATTCAATCAAATTCTCAGTACCCTCTTTCTATTATGGCAAGGCTACTTTTCTAGGTCTCTAAGTTAGTTTAAAAGATGGGGCGGTTGCTGGTTAATCATGTAATATGTGTGGGTTATGTTTGGAGACTGATAATGGGTGTTTATAATATATTTCCTACTAGGTACCATGTGTTTTAATCATCACTTGAGTATCTTTGTAATGGAATATTAAATTATTAATCCAACATCACTGCAATGAATCAAGTAAATTAGTTCTTTGGGACCTGGATGCAAATGTAAGTTGATTTCTGAGAGAGCTGGGAATTTATTTGTGCCTTGGATAATGATTAGCAAGAAGCGCCATTGATACCTTATGCATTTACCAATGCCAACTCAATGAATAGGGTATTGTTTCGCATGATCACAAAGAATCGCTATACATTTGAGAACCTCAAGTATCAATTTGACTCCCTCTCTTTTCAATATTCGAGAGTCTTTAGTTTTCACTGCATATGAATTTGGATTGTCGAAGCCAACTTGCCCTGTTCCTTGTTGATGAGTAATCCTGAGTTCATTTGCTGACGATTCTGCTTGAACGAAACTGACTAGGTGTAATAATTGAACTTTCTGTTTGTGTGTGTGAAGCGGCAGCATTATTGAGTCAATTAATGGAGCTTTATATCTAAACATATCATTGTGATATTGGATATTGAATATTTTAACATTAGTTGCATATTGCATTCTAGGGAAGTACCCTGAGGGTGCTTAAAGTTTTTTACAAAAGGGTGGGAATATGTCGTGGCATAGAGAATGGCAAATCTACTTGATGCTTCTCTGGGTGAATCTCTGCATTTCAGGCAATAAGAATTTGAGAAGTCCGCTGCAGGAAAAATTTCAAGTTAACGGGAGCAAAATTTCTCGTCCATATGCTAGCATTACGCTAGTAATGCAGCTCATTACAGAGTGCGATAGATGATCTTTCTGGGATTGTATGTCACCTTGATGATGCAACTGAATTAAGCACCTTTCTATGCATTGAGATGAGACGATAATGTCATGTCATCTCTTTTCATTTTCTTTTTTCCATTTTAAGTCAGAGGATATCGGTGTTCAGAAAATGAGTCGAGTTCTTTGTTGCCAAATTTTTTGGAGTCTCTTGATGCATTTACTTTTGTTGCTCAAATGAACATCCAATTCTAGATTTGATGAAGCTCGTGTAAATCAAACTCGTGAAAGACCATTTTCATTCTAGCCTTCGCAACAAAACTAAAGATAAGAGATAATTCATATATGAATGTAGTAGAGATATTTGTTCGAAAAGTTCTAAAGCAACAAATTATTGTTGGATATATTGTTAATATAATCTAAAATTAATATGTTCACATACAAGCCCAATAGGTAAAAGCACGGTTATTTTGGTCCATATAGGCCGGAGCCCAATAGCTTACATATATAAACTCTAGGGTTTCCCTACGCTGGAGGTAACACTGTTGAGCGTTCCAAACTTGACGTCTCTTGGTGTAATACTTCAAGCAACCGCTTCTTCTCTCTCAAACCCATAACCTCCAACAATCTTGAAGTATTATTATCGTGTGTTAGATTTGAGTGAGAAAGGTGTCTTCTTGAAGATTTTGTCAAGACAAACTCACGGGTGTATTTTACTTTCGATTTGTTGATATCAAAGATACTCGATAAAATATCGTGTGTAGGTACACAATCGGCCTTAGCCAAAATAGAATAGTTTCATTTTCTATAAATCCCACCATTTTCTGTAGTCTACCAAAACATTTTTGGCATTGTCAACCGATGCCCGGTTATTTTTCAATTAATAACCAAAGATTATTCAATTTAGGAATAAATCCTAAAATCACTCATAAATCAATTTAACACAAAATAAAGCTCAATTAAATAAACGGACTGCACCACGATCATCAGCATGAAATTCCGGTCACCGGCCATCCCAGTTGAATTTCCAGAAAAATAAATAATTAAATAATTAATTTCGAAAATTAAATAAATAAATATTAAAATTCCAATTTAGGCCCATATTGCCTGATTGGAAGCCGAGACGAGCCCGGAAAATTACCGAGACTCGCTCAATAAATAACATAGCACGTCTACTAGCTAATGGCTATTTCTAATCACCTAACATGCATCAATAAGTCTCTAATTTAATTTATCTAAATTAATCTAACCACCTAATTGCATTTAATTTAAATCTAACTAAGCCTAAGTATAATTAACAAACTAAGAAAGCATTAGTGAGTAAAACTCACTTAGCAAAAGCGGAGACCGAATCACCGCAATGGCGACGGCGGCCGAAATCGGACTTTCGACGACACTGGCGAGCTTGGGCCGGGCCTTAGACTCCGGCCCAACAAATCTCAGCCCAACTGAGATTTATTCTTGCACTGGACTGGGCTTCACTTGACTGAACGGGCCTTGAATGGGCTGTCCTTGCGGGTTTCTAATTTTGCTGGG
Organism: Eucalyptus pauciflora; assembly: GCA_007663325.1. Classification (NCBI taxonomy): domain Eukaryota; kingdom Viridiplantae; phylum Streptophyta; class Magnoliopsida; order Myrtales; family Myrtaceae; genus Eucalyptus; species Eucalyptus pauciflora. Next base: position 42,102 of record VMYD01000290.1, read on the forward strand.
CCTCCGAGCTGAAATTCTTGGGCTGAGTGAACTGGGCTTCAAGTTGTGGGCTTGAAGATGGGCCTACTGAAGTTGCTGAGCTGGACTGAAAAGTAGGAGGGGATGGGCTGGATTGCTTCAAGTCGTGGGCTTATGGGCCCAACTGGACTGGGCTGGGCTTGGCCGAAATCCACGAGCTGAAGACACGGACGAAGAGAACTTCTTCATGGACAGTTGCTGGGATTTGCGTGTGCTGAAGGAACGCTTCGTTGGGCTTCTCGAGCGGTTTGGTGGATGCCTGGCAGCTGGGGAGAAGACACGAGCTGGTGGGGCTTTCGTTGTTGAGCAGGCGTGGGAACGGAAAGCAGCTTCGGCAGCAAATGAAGACGCGTGGACATCATCACACGATATTTTATCGACCTTGGAAGGGCTTGGAATGTTGGGGTTGTGGAGATCATCACTCAGCTCGGCCAAGGCCGCGAGGAGAATCGCCACTGTTCTGGGCGTTTCCAGGGTTTATCACTCCACAAGCGATTCCGTCAGTTTCAGAGTTCGCTTGCCGAGTAGTGATGCGAAATTGGACATTGCTTGGTCTACTTGGCTGATGACGAAGCTCAGTAAGGAAGGGAGCATTGTGGAAGTGCAAAAGTAAATTTTGACCTCTCCTCGTGTTGCGTGGATGCGTCATGCCGCATTTGATTATGTTGTTATCTCTTGTTAGTTCATCCTAGATTTATGCTACTGGATGCAGGAAGTGCCATCATGTGTTTTCTACTGCTATTGCACCATTTTCGTTTGCTTCTGCTTTGATGATTTTCAGTTGCGCTTGTGGATTAAAGGCATTGTCAGATGCTCCCCCAGCTCCGTTTAAAGGAATATCTTGCTAAAGATGAAAATGATATCGTTCTCAAGTTGTGTCCTTTAGTTAACTAAATCTTCTTATGCTACTGGTTGCCATACAAGAACGAGAACCTGTATGCCGATTGTCTTAAAAGAAGCACGTTAGCGGTAGATTAGATGGCCTTTAGTAAATTTGCAGGGCAAAAGCCACAGCTCTTAAAAGATTGCTTCTTTTTAAATAAGGTTTTTGGTAAATGTCTAGACATTGTGAAGCTTCCCAAGTTGCAGAACCTCTTTTAGCTGCTTTTCCCAGAGCTGCTCCACTTTGTTCTAAGATGTTGCTCCGGTGGGGGCAACTCTAAGACATGCAATGCCAAAAGTCTTTAATATTTGTGGTCACATCATATCACAACTCAGCTACGACAGCATCACTGCAGAGCTTTTATAGAATACCAAACGGGCCCGTAGATCCAGTGACAAAAGGACCTGCATCATTTGTATTTTTTGTTATGTCATATGCAGTATTCTTGCGTTTAAGAATTGTAAATATGGATGAAGTTGCATGACTTGAAAAGGAGGAAAAGAACAAACAAGGTAACATTAGCTACTTGTACGTTTGCAGGTTAATTTAATTACAGCTAAGTAAGCTCTTTTTACACTAAGGATGTTGCACTGTTCGTTTTTCCTTGTTATGAACATCGTGGAGTGCAATCTGTTCATATACCAAACACGTCCAGATATTTTCTCTAAAACTATTCTGTATAGCTAAAAATCTCTTCAGTTGGCAATGCACAAATGTAGATGCATTAGAAACCGTTCTTCTAATTTCTCCATACCATTGATGCAGACTCAAGATTTTTGTTCCCGTGGCATTCCTGGCGTGCACTATTTTGGTACCAGTAAATTATATGAATAGCACTTTAGAGCTGGCCGAACTTAAGAATGTAACTTCTAGCGATATCGACAAACTTTCAATTTCAAATATCCCACAATAATCAAATAGGCATGGAACTTCTTCCTATTTTGATCCGGCCTTCTTTACCATTTTGTGTAGTGCAAATATCAGTCTGTGTTCCAGTGGTTGATAAGCTGCTAGTTGTCATTCAGTTTGGGGCTCGATTCCAATTACAGTTGACCTGTTGCTTATTTTCATCAGGCTTGCTCTATAGGCTTTATGTTTAATCTTCTGTAGTCTCTTAATTGCATTGAAACAATCGAGCCAGGGATAAAAGGATATATTCAAGAGCTTCACTAAATAATTGGAAAACAATAATTCTGTAATTAGTGCTGTCACCCATATTTGTAACTTTGGACGGTTCCTTTGCAAGGCTTCCATAGTAACTGTTCGTCCAGGCGACTTGAGAAATTATGCTACATATACTGACATTTAAATTTTTAGATTTTCTTGAGACTTTCGTTAACATATTTTTCTTTTTGGCAAATTATTATTATTATTTTTTTTTTGTCAGTCCTACTCTACTACAATTATTTGAGAAGGACTAATTTTGCCTTTCCATAGTAACTGTCCATCCCACCTGCCGCTGGCCGGCCACGTCGACCGCCCACCTGCCTGCCCCCCACCTCCTGCCCACCTGCACGCATGTCATGTGGTGGTAACATGCCTCATCACTGCAGTCGGCGGTTCGATCTTCGGCTATAACATTGGAACCTCACGTGAGTCCCTTAGTTTGTGCAATGAAATCTTGTCACTTTTTTGCCATCTGTAAGTACTTCTAACGTTTTTCGGTATGAGTCTTGGCAAACCGATAATTACGAGAAATGAGCTGACGGATTTCGTATCTGATTTCTGATACACATCCTGATTGCCGCCAGTGGAGACAAAAGAAACAGCAGAACATGTATGTGTGACAGTAGCAGATGTCTTGATTTTGATTTTGCGATAATGATGATATTCAAGAAGTTTTTGAATTTTCATTAAATGAACATGCCATTTACACCTAAGATATCTCAAACCAACCTTAGAAAAATAATAAATAAATAAATTCAACAATCCTCAACCATCTCATAAACAAAATTCTAAAAATTCTAAGGTCATATTGGGCAGCCTCGGAAAGACCCTCGGAGATCCCTTATGACTCCTCCAAGGCGCATTCATTCTATGCCAAGTTGCATTCAACCCGAGGGTTGAAGTCTTCATTGCAATAATCCTATAGTATTCCCTCAAAAACTCTATTGCAAGGCCTCCCATAGTTTATCTAACACTACTTGCCATTCAGATGGAAGAGTGTTTACTAAGGCCGACACATTCTCAAAATCTGGCATAAGGTAACCATTCTAAATGATTTCTTGTATCATCTCATTGACCCTCATCACGTGGATCACTATATCACCGTTATTCCACCGATAATTAGCTAATTTCGCTATTACCCCTTTAAGTCTCACCTTCTGTTCATTTGTACTTGCGAATATAGGCATGCGTAAGAAACGCGACATTATTCCTACAAAAAATGCAGAACAAAAAGAGATTACACGTAATTTATGGAGGTCAATGCCGGTCAACCGATGACTGGGTTGGGTCAACAGGTCAGTTTGGTAACATTAGTGAAAAATGAAGGACATAATTGTTAAAACATTGTAAGGGCAAAACTGCAATTTTGCGAAAAGTGAGGGACAAAATTGTAATTACGAGGCAAGCATGTGCTGTGCACTTGTGGGTGCGTCCAACCACCTCTGGTGGTGTGTCACCATTCATTTTTATAAAATAAAAAATAACAATCAACAAACGATCAACATTCGATTGCTAATGATGAGTTATGCAAATGAAACCGGCAATTTGACATGCACCGAGCGAGAAACTCTAGCTCCATATTGATTACAGTTCCCAAGATAGACAATCGGACGAGATATGTTCAGTTTACAAACACGAGATAAGCCCCTCTTGGATCGATTAACAGAAAAGCGGAAACAATCGGAAGGAGCGACTCAAACTACTCAACATACTCAACCACCTGCGCGCACTGAGGGTGGAAGCATCCACAATGTGGCGATCCAAAGCCACAAGCTCGTGCTCCGAGGCGCAATCGCTAATCACGATTAATAAAAATCAAAAGGACATACCTTTGAGCGGAGGAAATACTTCTAAGCGGTGCTAGGACGACCTTTGTTCCTTTTGTGGAGGAGGCTGTTCTCTGAGCGTTGCTAGGAGCGTTGCTGGCTGCGAAGGTTGTCGTCCCGAGGAGAGAGAAGTGAGGAGGTTGACGGATAGGAGTATGGAGATACGGAACAATAACAGATCAAATAACTATCAAAATCAGTAAACAAAATTAAATTTGAATCTTGATGTGAGATAAGGCAAATTTAAACTCTTTATCCCGTGATACACCAATTTTTCAAGCTCTTTTTTTTCCCCTAAGCCCATTTTGCTAAAAACAATTAAGATATTGGGAGCTTGGAAGAATGATGTATGTGACTATTAGACTAAAAACCATGGTATGAATCAATTTGCATTCATCAATATGTCCATTTTCCGAAATTTTCAAAATACCACCATATGGATATCAATTGTTTAATTCAGGAAGCACTTTTAGGTCCTTAGCTTCATATTTATTTACATGCCTACCTTGGGAAGTCATATGAAAGGAGAATGTTTGAACCCTTTGTCTCCATTTAGGTCCCGTTTGTTTCACAAAAGATGAATGATTTAGAAAATATTTCCTCAAAAATAATCGTCTCTATTTCTTTTGATAATTAGCTAACAAAAAATGTTTTTGTTACTGGCAATAATTTACATCTAAATATTTTTGTAGATAATGAAAATATTATTTATTTATTTATTTTTGTAAGCAATAAAAATAGTTATTTTTAGGAAAAGGTTCTCAAAATCGTTTATTTTCCGCGAACAAACATGCCTTTAATTACTAGTTAGATTAAATTAGACCCATATGTTCATACCAATTCCTAAGCATTTTTTTTATTTATATTTTAACTGTCCTTTGGTAAAGTGTGTGATTAAGAAAGCGATAAGAACACGTATTGAAGTTTTTTCTTTCTCCGATGAGGGTTTCACATATTTGAGAGTTACATAGGTTAAGCTAAGTACAGTTGCACCCAATTTCGCTTCAAAATCATGTACAAATCGAATTTAGATCAAATCAATCCGTTTGGATAAAGTCAATCCGATTAGCAATTTTGAATCAGAGATTCGATTAGCATCTAGAACAAACAAACTGCGTAGTTTTGTTATGTATTTATCTTCCTAAATTAATTTTTCTTGCCTTCAGAAAGCCTGATAACCCCGTTCGATCCGTAAGATAGGAGTCCGCTTGATTGGACGACGACACCATGTTGACACCATGCCCAAGGCACTTTATCTAATACCCGTGCACATCCATGATTTCAGCAATCTACTCAGGATTGTGTTGGTGCAAGCATAATACTTTATTACTGAAACTATAGCCTTTAAAAGTCTAGCAAAAATATAAGGGTTCCTCCACCAGGTTTATCCACGTAAAAATTCTCATAGAATTGAGAATGATTTTATTATCATTTTTAATGTATTTTGGAACATGGAAAAATACAAGGCTTTATCATCGAAATTATATTTTTCACATAATGTATCATTATCTCATATACATACATACATACATATATATAGTCAAGTGAGCAATTCAATTCTTTTACGAGCTTCTCCCTTCTTTGGTCCAAAATACAAATCAAACTCAAAGCTGGAATTTAATGTAATTCATCAACCAAGATTCCTACACCAACCTTTTTGACTACCAGAAATCAGATCGATTACGAAGTCTCGGCTTTTCCTATTCTCGTTTTCTCCCGTCAGCCCATCTTTTTCATGCCTGCCTAAAAAAATTCATTCTAGGTGGGTGTAAGGGTCCTCATTGGACCCCACACATCCATATGGATGAGTTCCAATCACTTCTTAGCTCTCCATGTACCTCTAGATAGGAAGGACTTCGTTTGTTGTTTTCTAAGAAGAGAGCCTTCACAAACAATCTGAAATTTCTGTGATTACTAGAAAATCTCTTATATTTTTTTGATGGAGAATTTTTAGCCCATAAAAATTGAGGTGGCCAAATCTCTTATGCCATAGCCATGAATCATCAAGTTGAGCTTTCATAGCTATGTCTTTAACATATTTCAATCGAATAGGAAAATTCATCTTTAACATGATTCTTATATTTTATCGTACATAGTGCATGTTTCTCCTTTAAAGTATAAAGAATACCCATTTTGAATCATTTGGCCCACATTGAGTAGATTTTGTGCTAGACTAGATGTTGTAAAATATTGTATTGTGGTGAATATATAATAGAGAAGAGATTGAGAAGAGAAAGCAATTGAACACTAGAGATAGTAGAGAAAGCCAGAGAAAAGGGTGTGACTGTTTATTCAGATGGTTGTTCATAGTAGTTGTTATTGTACATCAAAACTAAACTCCTATTTATAGGAGAACAAGAATGTACTTATCATTAATATCAATGTATCGAATGATACATGTACTAGATAAAGGAGATGAACGTTCATTGTATAGGGAGATGTACTTAGAAAGTATGATACAAATGTACCATAATAAGTACATTAGATAAGATGAATATAATGAATATTCTTTCATGTATTTCATCCATTCATGTATTTCATAACACTCCCCCTTGAATATTCATTGTATTCATTATGAATGTGTATCGAATGATACTGCCTCATTAAAAACCTTAAGCCGGAAAAACCCAATGGGACAAAAACCGGACAAAAGGGAAAAAGAGTGCAGAGCACAAATGTTATGATATCTCCCATTTATAGATGCATTAATTGCCTCTTTAAAAACTTTAAGCCAGAAAAACCCTGTGGGAAAAAAACCGGACAAAAAGAAAAAAGAGTGCAATGCATATATAGCCAATGCAGGGGCTAATCAATCTTGCATCTTGTGAACTCGCCGCATATCAATGCTGCAATGTATAGTTCATAATATCTCACTTTCAATTGAGCCATATAGCCACTTCTGGGGCTAATCAATCTCGCATCTTATGAACTCGCTGCATACCAATGCCATATACTAATTTCTCAAAAGTTGATGTTGGCAATGACTTGGTAAAAAGATCTGCAAGATTATTTATGGATCAAATCTGTTTAACATCACTTTGTCGACTTTCTTGGAATTCATGAGTATAGAAAAATTTCGGCGAGATATGCTTGGTCCTATCACCTTTGATATATCCCCCCCTGACTTGTGCAACACAAGCAGCATTATCTTCATAAATTATAGTGGGAGAATTTGTAACCGGTATTAAACAACAAGAATTATGAATATGCGTTATAACGGATCTTAACCAAACACACTCTCTTCCAGCTTCATATAAAGCAATAATCTCAGAGTGGTTAGAAGATGTAGCTACTAGCGATTGCTTAGTAGAACGCTAAGAAATAGCGGTGCCGTTATAACAAAATAAATACCCGGTTTGAGAGTGAGCCTTATGTGGATTGGATCTATATCCAGCATCAGCATATCCAACTAAACCAGAGTTAGTGGAATCTTTAGAATAATATAATCCCAAATCTATGGTTCCTCGAAGATAACGGAAAATATATTTAATTCCATTCCAATGTCTTCGAGTTGGCTCAGAACTAAATCGTGCCAATAAATTTACCGCAAAAGCGATATCTGGTCTCGTACATTGTGCCAAGTACATCAAAGCCCAAATTGCATTGAGATATGGTACTTCAGGACCAAGTATCTCTTCATTTGATTCTTTAGGACGAAATGGGTCCTTTTGGGGATCTAGAGACCTTACAACCATAGGGGTGCTCAATGGGTGAGCTTTGTCCACATTGAAGCGTTTAAGCAATCTTTCAACGTATGCTGATTGATGGACGATTATTCCATTTGCTTTATGCTCAAGCTCTAGACCAAGACAAAGTTTGGTTTTACCCAAATCTTTAACTTCAAACTTCCTTTTCAAATATTCAGCAGTTTCAGCTAACTCTTCTGGAGTTCCAATTAAATTTATATCGTCGACATAAACTGCTACAATAGCAAATCCGGTTTCTGATTTCTTAATAAACACACATGGGCAGATAGGATCATTCTTGTACCTTTCCTTAATTAGGTACTCACTTAGGCGTTGATACCACATGCGACCGGATTGCTTTAACCTGTACAAGGATCTTTGCAATTTTATTGAGAATAAATTGCGGGAAGTGCATGCTTCAGGCATTTTGAATCCCTCGGGAATTTTCATATAAATATCAGAATCTAATGAGCCATATAAATATGCCATCACAATGTCCATAAGACGCATTTCCAATCTTTCAAAGATCGCTAGGCTAATGAGAAAACGAAATGTAATCATATCCATCACAAGTGAATATGTCTCATTATAATCAATCCCAAGTCTCTAGGGGAATCCTTGGGCAACGAGTCGGACTTTATACTTGACAACCTCATTTTTCTCATTTCGTTTTCGGATAAATACCCATTTATATCCAACGGGCTTTACATTATCGGGGATACGAGTTACAGGTCCAAAACCTCTCGTTTAGTTAGGGAAGCTAATTCGGCCTTAATTGCTTCCTCCCACTTAGGCCAATCTTGCCTTTGACGACATTCAATAATAGATTGCGGCTCACAATCATCATCCATAATTTTATAAGCAACTGAGAATGCAAAAGCATCATCAATGATGATTTCATTTCGATCTCAAATTTCATTATAATATGGAATGGAATTCTCAGTATTCTCGGGATTGATGTTCCTTTCATGGGTTTGCGCCTCTTCAGGGGCAATAAGCTCTTCAGGAGCAAGCATAACGCCAAGCTCTTCTGGAGTGGATTCTTGATTCTTTCCCATTTATTTTCGAAGGAGCAGTATCTTTTAATCCTATCAGTCTACCACACTTCAAGTGCGGGGGATTTTGATTCATTTTAGCCTGTCCTTCAAGAACAACTATCCTAGCTGGAGCATTTGTAGCTGGAATATGATAATAGTGCAAATAAACGTGCAAATATGTCATTGCGCGTATATAATAGGCAAACATGGGACCATCTACATGATGCATCCATTAATACCATAAAATATTAAAATGGTCCACTTGATGGTTGTATTGGTCCACAAATATCACCCTGAATTCTTTGTAAGAATAAAGGGGATTCAAGATTAACATTTGTTATAGAAGGTTTGATAATGAGCTTTTCTTGTGAGCAAGCCTCACAATTATAATCTTTGGACAACAATACCTTTATATCATTTAAAGGGTGCCCTTTATATTTTGAATTATCCTACGCATAATTGAAGCGCCAGGATGACCAAGGCAATCATGCCATAGTCCAAACTGATCAGGGCTTACCAATCTCCAGGATGTGGTGGCGTAAGTTTCAATAGTCTTAATCATGACACAATACAAACCCATAGAAGAAGCTTCTAGCTTCTTATGGATGGTCTTCAAGCCCATCTTATAAGAGGAAATGTCAATATATTCCTTATCTTGCTCATAAATAGTCTCAATATGGTACCCATTACGGCGTACATCTTTGAAACTGAGTAGATTCCTCTTTGATTTAATGCTTAGAAACACATTCTCAATATGGAGGATTGTGCCATTTGGCAAAATAATTGTGGCATTCCCAAAACCATCAATAATCTGAACAGGACCTGATATTGTATGGATTTGTGCCTTCCGCAATGTCATACTCGAGAAAAAGTGTACTACGAAATATAGTATGTGTTGTTGCACTATCAAGCAAATAACATCTTCCTTTTTCTCGGTATTTTCCATTTGCATTTTATGTTGACAACTTCAGGTGTCACGTATCATAAAATTTGCATATAATCATTGCAAAATCAAATCCTTATTAATTAAAAGGATTTTCAAATATCTACCACTACTTTAGGAGCAGAAGGATACTTTTAGATTTGAAACTTTGGCTTCGGGCCAAGAAAAAATAAAAATGAAGAATTGATAGAAGAAGATGAAGTATAAGTTAATTAATAAAATAAATACTCACCTTGCAAAAATTACTTACTCAATCGATAGATCTTCATGCTTGCAAAAATTACTTACTCAGTCGGTAGATCTTCGTGCTTGCAAACATTATTTACTCAGTCGGTAGATCCTCGTGCTGATAACGTGTTGTAAAATATTGTATTGTGGTGAATATATAATAGAGAAGAGATTGAGAAGAGAAAGCAATTGAACACTAGAGATAGTAGAAAAAGCCAGAGAAGAGGGTGTGACTGTTTATTCAGATGGTTGTTCACAGTAGTTGTTATTGTACATCAAAAGTAAACTCTTATTTATAGGAGAACAAGAATGTACTTATCATTAATATCAATGTATCGAATGATACATGTACTAGATAAAGGAGATGAACGTTCATTGTATAGGGAGATGTACTTAGAAAGTATGATACAAATGTACCATAATAAGTACATTAGATAAGATGAATATAATGAATTCATGTATTTCATCCATTCATGTATTTCATAACACCGTATATATATTTTGGGCCTTTCTTAGTTTTAATAGCTATCGTCCTTTTTCCTTTCACATCAACCAATGCACCATTGCTCAATCTCACTTGAGTTTTCACTGATGTATCAATATTGGTGAAAATAGATTCATCTCTCGTCCTGTGATTGCTACACCCACTATCAATATAACATGGATCATTCTTCTTATCTTTTTCCACTTGGCTTGTGTAGAATAAATTATATGTATTTTTTTTCTTCCTTTTTTTCTCCTTGTTCGCTCAATAATTGAGATAAGGACCCTTAGGATGCCAAAACTAGATATGATGGGACACTTGAGTGCCACAAGTTGGAAATGCACACTTAAATGCTAAAATCGGAATAAAATGGATATTAAGTGTCAACGGCATGAAAATCCTACCTAATGAAAATCCTACCAAAATTCTAATGTGACATTTCTCCGATGAGACAAGTGCAAAATAACGTCGTTTTGCACGCTAACATAACTAGACAAGTGCAAAAATGATGTCGTTTTGCACGCTGACGTCGCTAAATAAACCAAAATGACGTTTTACTAACGTGGTTAGATAATTAATATAAATATTAATTAAATTAAATTTAAAACTAAATGGATATTAAGTGTTGACGGCATGAAAATCCTACCAAAATTCTAATGTGACATTTCTCCAATGAGACAAGTGCAAAATAACGTCGTTTTGCACGCTAACATAACTAGACAAGTGCAAAATGACATCGTTTTGCACGCTGACATCGCTAAATAAACCAAAATGATGTTGTTTTACAAACGTGGTTAGATAATTAATATAAATATTAATTAAATTAAATTTAAAACTAAATTGGAAGAACAAAATGAAGAATGCAAAAGGCGAGAGCTCAGCCCTCACCACTGCCTCCCCACCGTTGCCAAGAAGGGCCGGTGATGGTGGGGAGGCAGCAGCAAGGACCTTACCTTCTATAATCTTCATCTCCTCCCTTCTTTTCTAAATAATAATAATAATAATAATAATAATAATAATAATAATAATAATAATAATAATAATATAATTAAAATTTATATTAATTTTTTTAAAAAGGCAAAATGACATTGTTATGGTTCTTCGTTGCACTTAACTCTTTGGCATGCCACTTAGACGAATTATATTATTAAAAAGTTGTCGCGTAGGATTTCTGTTCACCTTCGCCAGACTTGCCATTCAAGTGTCTCAAATTTTTATTTTTTTAAAAGCAACACTTAATCGTACCTTTCGTAATTTTGGCATATAAATGTTCTTCATGCCAAGTTTTGGCACTTGCACTGCTCTATTACCCTCGATAATCTATTTAACAAGTAAAGTGCGGAGTGATCAAATCTACTCTCAATTTGAGATTTAGGAACAATTTCAATTTTTTTTGTAGATTGCAATAGTGATAATATTAAATGATTTTATACAAATTAACCATGTAAATATAAGACTAGTAATCAATTTTTGTCATGTTACCTTTTTTATTATTGAGACATTTTCTTTCTTCATTTAACTTTTCTATTCTTTTTTACTCAAAAACCTCATTGAATATATTAAAGTGGCTATATTTATCAAATTTTAGCAAATTATAGTTTAAAATTATTAGAAATATTTTTTTTTATCATCAATAATTTAGTTAATTTAGTTTCATGTCATTTTCTATAACTTTTCATCTTCCACAGTAAGTAGGGGAAAAAGAGAGATTTCTTTTAAAAACACGATATTATATTGTTGACACAAGAATTTTTGTTGACTTTTTAGGTATCCATTTTATTTTACAAATATACAAAAAAAAAATACAGAAAAAAAAGGATGGATAAGAGGAAGAAGAACAAAAGAGGGAGATAGTAAAATTTTAATAAAAAATAAAATAAATTAATTAAAATTAAAAAAGAGAAAAAAAAAGAAAAAGAAAAAGAAAAAGGGGAGTATAGAAATAAAATCAAAGAAAAAGGGGAGTATAGAAATAAAATCAAGTGGGCTGGTTTCGGCCAGCCGACTTTGGCATTTTCTGCTTTCTGAGCCCCATCCGCCCCCGCCTAGTCTCGTTCTTTCTTTTTGGGGCCATCTTTTGTTTTTCTTTTTAGCCCATATTTGTCTCTCTTTAGCCCACCTCTTTCATTGTTTTCGAAGCCCACATCAAAATTAAAAAGGAAAAAGAGCCTAGTCCAGCATCCTTCTAACCTTGCTTCGAAGGAAAATAATAGGGCGTAACGTAAGCAAAACCCTAAATGTTCTAGAAGGTGAGCTGGCGCATGAGAGAGAAAGAATAACATGCAAGATTCATATGAGCAACGTTGTTTCGCACGTGAAGGAGAGGATGGCGTCAGCCATGGAAGACAAAAAAGGAGCTTGGATTGAAGTAAAAACCAGAAAGATTCTCAGGGCTGGAGGAGGGGCTGAAGATCGAGAAATTTTCCATCGATAGTTGCGATCGCTGGAGTAAGCGGCCGGACGTGATGCCCGTCGATTGGAGTTGGTGACCGTCGATTGGTGTCGGTTCGGTGGTGATGTGTATTGATGGCGACGACGTGTACAGAGGTTGATTCGTTGCCGATAATTCAGGCTTGGATAAGTTGCATAAGGTGAACAGATTCGGGGAAAGAAGAAGGTGCAAGGTTGAAAAAGAAGGTGTAGGGGAAAAGGACAAAATAGACAAAAACACAAAAGGGAGAGTATATAAGAAATTAAGACAATCATTAGAAAAAAAAAATAAAAAAAAAAATTTCGTTTTTTAATCCGACTAGATTGGATCCGGATATACGGGTCGGGCCAACAGGTCAGACAGGTAAACTAGTCCAAACCCGTTCCCAAATAATAATAATAATAATAATAATAATAATAATAATAATAATAATAATAATAATAATAATAATAAAATGAATAAATTAAATAAATTAAAAAATTCGAAAAGAAATTTTAAAAAGCAATGTACGTTAATTGGGCTAATTTTATGAGGACGCACAAACTATCATTGACCACCATCGATTATGTGCTTATGAAATGATGTTTATCAAAGTTATTTATTATCCTTATGTCAACAAGAGCACTATTTAACAAATTTTTATGTCTTATTCGAAAATTAAGCCCTTGCTATAATCTCAATTTCATTCAACTTAGTTTTCCTCAATAATGTTCTAATCACCTTCTTATCTTCTATGTGATCATCATCATTTCCTGTACATGCACATGACGGATGCCAAGCAAATAAAACTACATTGCATAGGATTATAGAGTTATGGAGAAGAGTTATGATTCTCTATTTCTTGTCTATACTCATTTTATGTAGAAGCCTTACGCCACAAAGATAATCTTTAATTATGTCATTGATGGTCTCTTTTCCATTTGCCTTATAGGGGAAAGCAACAAAATCAGCTCAATTCTTGTATTCCGGTCTCCTTCAACTTCTATTTGATAGGATCCCCACTCCCTTCTCTTTGCTTTGCTTTGGAAAATGCTGCCCTCAAGGTACACCCGTTTTTCTCTCTCGAAAATGTAGAGTTCCTTTCTACCTGTGTGGTAGTTCTTCTTTTCTACCCATCTTAAACCCTAACCCGACTGTCTTTCTCTTGACTTGAAGTTACCCAGCTCGTCTTTGGACTCGCATGCTGCACTAATGATCTGCTTCTGTTGTGATTGTTCTTCGGATTGTGGTTTTCTACCTTTGTTCTTCAATTCTCCATCTTTCCTTCCTCTCTGACCTATTTCTGCTCTTTCGATGGTGTCTTGTGTCTGGGCGGTGCAATTTTCCTTCGATTTGTTGCTACGTCCGTCTTTCTCTCCATGGGGTGTGCTTGCATGTCCTCGATTACCCCTTTGTTCAGTGTTGCCAGCAATTACCCCTCTGTTCAGTGTTGCTAGCTTTCTGCTTGCCTAGTTCCGGTCCAACTAATCCTTTCTAGCTGTATCTCCCGATGGCCGCTAGGAGTCCGGAAGGGGAGACGAGATTAGCCGCACTCTGTTCGCGATTAGGGCGCCTCTGGTCGCCTCACGCGATAGATGTTTGGGACGATCCTCCCCCTGCAGAGACAATTGCCGAATGTCAGCTTACACTTGTTGGTAAGATTCCGGGTAAGCCTACCATAAATTTACAAGCTTTCCAGAACACAATGCGAAGAGCTTGGCGTACAGATACTGTTGAAATATCGCCACGAGAAGAAGGCCTCTATATAGTCAGATTTCGCTCGGAGGGAGATAAACTCCGTGTGCTAGACAACGGCCCTTGGTTGTTTTCGGGTAATCTTGTCCTACTTCAATCTTGGATACCTAATACCCCACTCCATCATTATGATTTCAGCACATGTGCCTTTTGGGTACAACTCTTTGGTCTCCCCTTGGAACGCTGCACTGAACCTTTTATTAGGAAAGCGGTGAGGGATGTTGGACAAGTTACCGAAGTCAGGATAGAGACAAAAGAGGGTTCCCTCTCTAAAGCAATCAGAGTCAGAGTGGCACTCAACTTCCAGGATCCTCTGAAGCCAGGTAAACTCATTCAAATAGCAGGGAAACATTTCTGGCTTGATTTCCGTTATGAAAAGTTGCCACACTATTGTTACTCCTGTGGGGTTCTAGGCCATTATGCCTCTTTTTGCAACGTCATTCCCTATGACGAAACAAAATTTGAGGGTCGGGACAAGCTCTACTATGGGCAATGGCTCCGAGCTGAAGTGAGGGAGTATAGCCCTTTCTGGCAAGTTTTCTATGACTTGCAAGCTAATCCACTAGCAACGGCAGAGACCATACCTGAAACTCCTCCAGAGAGGTTGCCTCTGCTTCTTGCCGCCCAGGTGAACCCAGTCAAGCCTACTGATCCACAGCTCTCGCATCCCCTTCCGGCTCTTGGCACCACTACTACACCTATAGTGCTTTCCCCAACCCCAATCGCTGAGCCTTCTAATGTTGAGCAGCACCCCACTCCCATATCTGATACCAAACAGAAAGCACCAATGCAGGATTTAAGTGATATGCCATCCTTTTCCAAAAAAGTTAAAGGAACTCGCGTACAACCCAAAACTCATCCCCCCAAGAAACTTAAACGCTATTCTCCATATGGTTCCCCTGCTTTACTACTAGAACCTTTGGATGACAGTCATCTGTTGGACACTCCCATCTTTGAAGCCGACAAGGCTACTGATTGGGCTGTGGTGGCTTGCCCGACAAAGCCACCAACTCACAAATGAGGATACTCAGCTGGAACTGTCAGGGACTGGGCAATTCCCTGACAGTTCAAGCCCTAAGGGCCCTTGTGGCCAAGGATAGGCCTGACATTCTTTTTTTGATGGAAACGAAGAATCAGGAACGGGTGATAAAACGAGTACAAAGGAAGCTGAAATATCAACAGAGTTTTGTGGTTAATCCCCAAGGTCTAGCGGGGGGAATGGTTCTCTTTTGGACAACACCTATTACTATCAGCATTCAATCACATAACTCGCATTTCATTGACACTATCTGTTCGGCAGACTCTAGCAGTCCACCTATGGGAGTCACATATCTACATGCCCCTGCAGTCTATCCACTTCGGCAGCACCTGTGGACAGAGTTACGGCTTCTCAGCAACCTGCACACATTACCATGGCTTTGCATCGGTGATTTCAATGAAATATTGCATAGATGGGAAAAGGTTGGCGGGAACCCAGTTGAACCTTATCGCTTACTTTCTTTTCGGGAATTACTAGATGATTGTGCCCTCATAGATCTTGAATCCAAGGGTTGTGCATACACTTGGTTTAATAATAGGCATGGTGATGATTTGATTAAAGAACGACTCGATCGAGCATTATGCACTATGGAATGGCGGCTGGCCTACCCAGAGGCAGAAGTTCATGCCTTACCAGCCATTGGCTCGGACCACTGTCCTTTGCTTTTGAACACGACACTCAGTGTACTTAAAAGAGGCAAAACTTTTACCTTTGAGTCGTATTGGCCACAAGATGTTGACTGTCGCCGAGTGATCACTGAAGCTTGGATAGATGCCTCCGCGAACAATAGTACTTTCTCTCAGAAACTTCACACAACCTCACGGGCATTATTTTACTGGAGTCGAGCCAAGTTCACTGCTGGTCAGCAGAAAGTCATTCTTCTCAAGCGGCAACTTCAACACTGCATTAATAATCCTATGACCACAGATCAGACAACACAGATGACCTCATTGCAAAAACAAATTCAGGAGATATGGGTGCAGGAAGAACATTATTGGGCGATGCGCTCTCGGATAAATTGGATGCAGGGGGGTGACCGCAATACTACCTTTTTTCATGCCACAACAATCCAGCGCCGAAAAAGAAATCACATTAGCATGCTCAAAGACACCAATGATGAATGGACTAGAGACCCTGCGCGGGTAAGACATCAAACCTTTCAATATTTCCAAGAACTTTACACTTCGGTCGGTCACCGAGACTATCTACCTGTCCTACGCCAATGTCCACACATAGTAACAGATGAAATGAACCATACCTTACTAGATGCAGTTACTATGGAGGAAATTAAGGCGGCAGTTTTTCAGTTAGGTGCCACCAAGGCGCCAGGACCAGATGGCCTGACTGGCCTTTTCTATCGACATTATTGGGATGTTATCCATGACGATGTTTTCACCTCAGTGCAGCAGTTCTTTCTAACCGGAGTCATGCCTACTGCTTTTAATAAGACTGCCCTATGTCTGATCCCCAAGGTCCCCAACCCTGAGAGGCTTGATCAATACAGACCTATCAGCTTATGTAATTTCATCTACAAGATTATATCCAAAGTACTCGCAAACCGCCTCAAATCCTGCCTGCCTGACTTGATTTCAACAGAACAGAGCGCCTTTGTGTCTGGTAGGCAGATTCAGGACAACATATTAATCGTCCAAGAGGTACTTCACTATTTCAAAACTCATAACAGGAAGAAACATTTTCAAGCACTCCTCAAGCTAGATATGAAGAAAGCATATGATCGGGTCGAATGGGACTTCTTGGAAGATTATCTAGGTCAACTTGGGTTTCATTCTTAGTGGGTGCATTGGATAATGCAATGTGTCAAGACAACCTCTTTCAGTGTCAAACTCAATGGTGAATTTCTTCCTTATTTTCAACCTTCTCGGGGACTCAGGCAAGGCGACCCTCTCTCACCCTATCTATTCATCCTCATTGCTAACCTGTTATCAAATCTTATTCAGCAAGCAATCAACATGGGTACTCTCCGTGGTCTTAAACTTAATAGGTGGTGCCCAACCCTTTCACATTTATTTTTTGCTGATGACGCCATTTTCTTCCTAGAAGGCACAACTCATGAATGCCAACATCTAGCAACTATACTAAGCCAGTATTGTCTAGCCACAGGTCAAGAGATAAATCGAAATAAATCAGGCTTGTTTGTTAGTAAACATTGTCCTGCTTCTCTCAAGTTGAATCTGGCTAGTGAACTCCGGGTGCCTCTTCTACTAAAACTGGGAAGATACCTAGGCATACCTTCTGATTGGGGCTCATCTAAACGCGATATGTTCGCATGGATCTTAGGACGAGTACATTCTAAGCTGGAGGGGTGGAAAGAACAATTTCTCTCGAAAGGGGGGAAGGAGATATTGTTAAAAGCAGTAATTCAGGCAATCCCACAGTACGCGATGTCGGTCTTTCAAGTACCTGTCTCTATTTGCAAATCTATTGAAAAGAAAGTGGCTCGGTTCTGGTGGCAAAATAGTAGCACTAAATCTACGACTCATTGGAAGAGCTGGGATATCCTTAAAGAGAGAAAAGACAATGGTGGTCTAGGTTTCCGAGATTTGATATCCTTTAATAGGGCCCTTCTAGGCAAACAAGCTTGGCGGCTTTTTCAAAACCCTCACTCTTTATGGGGTCAACTACTCAAGGCTTTATATTTTCCCCAATCTACTTTCTGGCATGCTAACAAAGGTTCCAGGCCTTCATGGGGTTGGCTGAGTGTTCTCTTGGGTCGAGACTCAATCATGCACAAACTGCAGTGGTCAGTAGGTAATGGGCACTTGATCCGCGCGCGTCAGGATCGTTGGCTAAAGCTGGGCATTCTCGGTGGACCAGCACAGCATGGAGAACCTGAGACAGTGGCAGGTTTCATCCTACCTCATCAGCATGTGTGGAATACTAACGCCCTCTTACAAAATTTTGATGAATCCATTGTCCAAGAGATACTAAATATCCAGCTTAGTCCTGCCTTGATAGAAGACACACTTCAATGGACTGGGACTGCCGATGGTCGCTTTACGGTCAAGAGTGCCTACAACATAATCCAGCAAACCGCCCAATCTACGGTACGATCTCGAGCCTCCTCTTCATACACACCACCCCGCCAATTCTGGCTTAAGCTATGGAAAACCAATACAGCCCCAAAACTACGGCTTTTCCTTTGGTCTTTAAGCCATAATGCACTACCAACGAAAGACAACCTGTACCGACGCCATATCCTATCTGACCCTCTCTGCACCCTCTGCCCCTCTCATCCTCCCGAGACTATGGAACACTTGTTCTTGTCTTGCCCATGGACACAGCACGTTTGGCATCATTCCGCCGTGCAACTAGATCTAACACAATATCGTACTCATAGAATGGATGCATTGCTTGTCGATCTAATTGACAGAGAGAGAGCCGTACCAGGATTTGAACAGGTTGCAGCCCTTCTTTGGTTCATTTGGCTCGATCGGAATAACGCTGTGTTCCGTCATCAACGACCACAACCAGTCCACCTCGTCGACAGAGCGCTTGCCTTCGCCCAACTCCATCACAGTGTTCAATAGCAATTGTCCAGCAACGGTGCTCGGTTGAGCCAGCATTGTACTTGGATTCCCCCTCCCCGCGGCACCCTCAAGGTAAATATTGATGGGGCGTTCCCTACTGTTGAGAACAAGGGTGCAATCTCCTGCATCATCCGTGATCACACTGGCTGCTTGATCGGGGGCGTTACCAAGACAGTACCTGCCGCATCTGCCCTAGAAACCGAATGTCAAGCGCTACTATGTGCCCTTGAAGAGCTCTCCATCACCGACATAAGAACCTCTTACCTGCAGTTGGAGACGGACTGCCTCACGATTGCCGAAGTACTCAGTTGGGATCGTCTTCCGCCATGGGAACATCTCGCCATTTTCGCCCAAATCAAAGCTCGTATCCGCTGTTTTCCCAACCTCACCGTGCAGCACTGCAGACGAGCATCCAATGCCCTAGCTGACTGGGCTGCGAAAGCCCATGGGCGTGGTGATCTTCCGCCAAACTGGCCCTTTTCTCCCCCTCCTGTTTTGCTTGACATGTTATGCCACGAATCTCTTGTGAACAGGTTCCTTATTTCCAGCAATGAATAGTAATATCCTCTTTTCGACAAAAAAAAAAAAAAAAAAAAACTTCTGTTTGATAGCGAACTCCTGAATTTTGAGAACTTGACTATTATACTGTCTTGTGTTCGATTTTATACTCTGCAATCATTGCTTATTATTAATGTGGACACATTGATTTTTGTCTTGTGTTCGATTTTATACTCTGCAATCATTGCTTATTATTAATGTGGACACATTGATTTTTGAGAGTTTGTTGCAAAATCACTTGGGTTTAAATATAATTATATTTTTTTCTAACGTAAACTTGTATATGTCGGGAATCTTGTAGGCTTGCGTTAGCAAGCAGAATTGTTCCATCGATGTCTTCTAAAATACCTTTGGGTCGACGACTTGCAGATCCATTACCAAGATGCTGGCCGTAGAGCTTGCTTGCTAGCACTTTCATTTTTAGTCTTTTTATTAGGAATAAATGCTATCATTAGTTCAGTCAATGACGTTGACTTCCCTGTTTTCTTCCTTCTTGATAAAGCAGTTTAGTTTCTATATTAGGTTGCCATAGGGTCAAATCATGCAACAGCAAATACATGCTAAGGGAGGAATAAAACTCTATTATGTTATTTTATTTTGGTAAAGATGGCCAAATTGTGAAGATGTCCTAACAAAATTTCCTCACATGATTTTTCTTTTGTGGAGGAAAAAAAATGCAAAATTATCAATAAAATATTTTGGAATGCTTTAGGGAGATGCAATTGCATGTCAAAAACTCTCTAAAAGGGCTCTAGGCTAAGGTAGGTCTAGACGTAATTTGAAATGCTACATTTTAGACTTGATTGCCTCTCTCTCTCTCTCTCTCTCAAGGCTCAAGAGTCTCTCATCAAGACTACTCTTTCTAATTCGATAGGATTTTGTGCTTTTTGATAAAAAATTGCAATTGAGCTTCAAAGATTTTAATCGGTTCGATTATATCCTAAATTTTATGTTGAAAAAGTACATTTTAAGGACATAGTGTAGCATAAAATTTTAATTGGCATTCAGACAATTTGAGGTAAATATTTTAAGCAACATTCTGACAATTTAAGTGACACTCAGAAAAAAATTATTTTTGGGCAGTTCTTATGTGGCTTTTAGATGAACCATATGCTCCTATTTTGCACTTTTATTTCGCCCCATCTCCTTTTAATTTTCTACTGGAGTTAATTGGTTTGAAGATTAGAGTATTTTATTTTTCAAGAATAAATTCAAAATGGACGTTGCGGTCCTTTGTGCATTTTCATTTGGCTTCGATTCGATCCGATGGTCAAAATCGTAATTCAATAGTCAAAATTCAATTTCAAAGGTTCCATTATGATCTCCAGGTATTGAGTAATCGATTTAGTAGGTTTGATTTAGGAAAACCTGAGCCAAAATCGAGAATTATGTCAAATTACAATTTTATGAAATTCGAGGACCAGTTTGCAAAATCTTGAGAAATTGAGGGTGCAGAAGTGAAATTGACATGAAGAGGATTCCGAAAATGGTTGCTAGAGTTTTGGAATCAGCTAGTTCTTGATCAGTTTAGTCTGATTCTGGCTATTTCGCTCACTTGGGATCCTTGTAGGCTTAAAATTTATGCAATTTGGTCTCTAAAGAACCAAACCAAAAAGAAAATTTACCATATTTAGGAAGAAATTGCCCAATTGTGATCCAATTAAGCCAATTAAATCTTATGAATGTGATCTAAGGATCTTTTATTGATTAAATTGGATGATTATTATGGAAGACAATAGTTCAAAACCAATGGTGCTTTGAATTGAGCCTAAATGGTTAAAATGATCAAATTCACAATTTAATGGGTAAAATTGTAAATCGATTGAAATTGAATTCAATTAGTACCACAATTACCCTATCCAATTGATTATCCATGTGTAAGATCACTCACCGCATTCAAATTAGTCTTGAATTGAAATGCTCGAGCTTATGTCAAAAATGAATCTAGGTCTAATATAAAAAATTGGACCTACATTATAAAATTAAACAATAACCTTGAATGAGTCAATTCAAAATTTGTCCATTCAAGTTTAATTGCTTGACTTTCTTATGCTTGAAAAAGTATAATTCTTCAAATCAAGAAATTCTTATGTAAATTTTTCAAAATTGATTTCAAATTTGAACTTATCTTAAGAAGATGAGTGAAGAACAATAGTTCGTTCACAAGTCATGAAGAATCGACTTTGGTTCCCTAATTATAGCTCAAAATAGCAATTTATATTTTAACTCGACAATTCGTGAAATTGAACACACTAGCAAATTTAAAATAGCTCCTAAACCAAATATCAAAACAAGAACTACCCCTAATTATGACTACAATGAAAGTAATTTGATTTTTGGCCGGTTTAGAACGTAAAACTGAAAATTTTGGAAAATAAGGTTCTTGAATCGATTTTTACAAAATTTTTAATACAAAAGTCAAATTGACACTAAAAGAAATGTATTTGTAAATTTTTACTTTTTTCAATTTTTAGATCAAAGTTGTGACCAAAAATCAACTATTAGTTAACTTTTCCTAAAAAGTTGATTTATTGGTCAAATCTTATAATTTTTGAGAAATTTATTTAATAAAATTGAAATTAAAACTAAATGATATCTTTTGGGTGAAAAACTAATTTTTGATCCAGGGTTGACTTTTGATTAAAATGAGAGTTTTGAGAATGGAGGGATCTTCAGCAGATTGTCCACCATGACTATGAGTGGATGCTTCTAGATAATAAGAGACATAGACATCCTCTGGATCTGCTGCAGAATGACTCACATCACTAGTAAAGATAGGTGAAGAAATACCTTGTTGTCCAACAGCTCCCTCTGTCTAGTTGCCTTCAGGTGGAGTAGAAAAGATTTATTATTGTTCAACTTTAGCTTCAGAGTTGTGCAGATCAGCAGTTCCAGTTCCTGCCACATCGGATTCACTCGACAAGGAGACAGCCAAGGTTGGCTCAAAAGAATCTTCTTGACCCTTGTCTCTCTCTCTTCTTCTCTATCTTCTTCTCCTTCTTTTCTTATTTCTTCCTCTGTCCTCCTCTGCTCTTCATCTTCCTTCTCTGTTTCTTCTCTCATCTCTTGAAAGCTAACAAAACTCTTCAAATTTCTTAAGGCTGAAAGAGTCATTTCATCCTCATCCTCTTCATCCTGCAAGATGAGAATTCTCTTCTTCTTTGCTGGAGCATCCATGGGCTCCATGCCTTTCCTTTTGGCTACGACAGAGTCATGTTTGGCTGTGATGGGAGACTTCTCCTTCATGCGCTCTACACCTTGTTAAGCTCCTTTAAACGCATCTTTGTGACCATTTTAAATCCAATCACCATTGGGGAAATGTTTGTCAAACGTAATGGTGCAGGGATGTGAATTTTAAAATGTCTAAAAAAGCGCGTGATAAGAGCAGAATAAGGAAGTTGTCCCTTATATTTCACCACTGTCCTGTACATGTGAAACATGATGGTATGAGGTAGAGAGAATTTGTAGCCAATATTGATGGAATGCATCAATTTTGCTTCAGACCGAGATACATCAGTCTTTGATGTCAACTTTGGACAGATGCAATTGATCACAATTTTGTGCAGCAAGATGTTAGAGGTATTCATCCTAGAATAGGATATCTTGCTTTCAACATCTTTGTCTTTCACCAATGAAAGAGTAGCATGAGCAGCGGATAAAATAATTGGTTGGAAAAACGCTCTTTACACCCTAATTAGGTCAACCAAACTATCCATATTCACCAAAAACTCCTTATCCCTTACTGTGAAAGAGAAACGGTTTGCATTTAAGAAGGATAAGTTCGAATAAAAGTAAGCTATTAGTTATGGATAAGTAGGAGTAGATTCAGAACACAAATGCTCCATTTGCAGAAGAGCAAACTTTTCTCGCAAATTCACTTTCAACAAATCAAGAAAGTCAAAATCAACAGTCCTAGGGTTCATAACTCCTCTCTTCATTAGATTTAAATAAGCCCTCTTGTGATTCTTCGATCTAAATAGACTTGATCCATCACCAACAACATTTGCAGCTGTTAGAACTAGAATTAGCACCTAGAGGGGGGTGAATAGGTGTTTAAAGCGATTTTAACAATTCAAACCGAATGAGATATAAATAATTTAAAATCAACGATTGCAGCAAATGAAAACAGTTAACAATATAAGGATTTGGGATAGAAAATCAAGACTCCAGATTTATAGTGGTTCGGCTTAGATCAAGCCTACGTCCACTCTCCCGCACAGACAACCCTTCTGGTTGGATTTCACTAAGAATCAATAAGAGTGATTACAGTCTCACGCTCTTGAGTCCACAGTGTAGATTACTCTACTACACTTCCTCAAGGTCTACAATATGATCTCTCTTTTGATTACATGTAACGCTCAAAGAATGATATCGCAAAATAGAAAAGGAGATTCAAACTTTGGAATTCTTCTATCCGCACCCTTCAACAACTAGAGCATCTCTCTTATATACTTCTTCATGCCTTCAATACCGTTGGCACCTTCCAAAGAAGTTCTTCCAATCAACCCGTTGGACAGAATCAATTAGAGAGATCTCGAGCTCTTTAAGGTAAGTGTTGATAGCCCATCAATCATGCTCGCCCATACAATCAGGATCTCGGTTTCCATAAGTAGATCCTTCCAAATATAAGTTGCGAAGTCGTCAAAGAATCTAAACATATTCCATATAAAACTTAGATCGTTTAGTGCTGAATCTAGTAGAAAGATATCCATTAGTCGTTAGAATAAAGATCGTATAAGATCAGAATAAACGTCGTCCTGGAAACTGTCCATGTGAGTAGACTTTGAAATATAAGTCTTGAGTCTTGCTAGCTTCAGACTTTGATCTTCAAACTTTGATCTTCAGACTTTGATCTTCAGACTTTGTCAAAAGAGTCTGTAAGTCTTCAGACTAGATTGATAAAAATGTTTTGTCAACTTCAAAATACTTTTAGAGATTTCATCCAACAGCAGCAACCCCTGTTCTAGGCTGAAAATGGGTAAACATACGATCATCATCATCTTGTCCTTGTGGTTGATTAGCAGTGCCAAAGCGCGGGTCACTTGGAAAATTAGTAAAGGCTTTTTCAACCGATCCCTTTTCTGCAATACCCATCTTCTCCATATCGCGCAGAAATACCATTTCATTCTTATAACCTCTCTCTTTCTCAGGAATTCATCAATTAAAGACATAGCAATTCCTCCTCTTTTCAAAAGAGAATAAAGCTTAAAAGCAACCTTAGGAGTTAACATTCTTACAAGTTCAACTCCTTCCAAAATTTCTTCTTATGGTTGAGTCGGTGGAGGAGATTGACGCTGCTGAGAAGGTTGTTGCTGACTTGGTCACTGTGGTGGAGAAGAATCTTCTTCCTCGATTAAGTTGAAATGCGTAGGACCCTCGGGAATGTGTCATGGTCCCCTACTTGCGATTCTCGAAGACTTTCTTGAAAACATTGTCGCTTTAAGGGAGAAATTCACAGACTTGCTCGAAAAGGTGAAATTTTTTTGGATTAAACAACAATGAAAGTGAGAGCTAGTGGGAATTCAGTATTCTAGGGTTTGTGAGTGAAAACGAGGAAGATGGATTTCAATAGTAAATAAAGCAAGTGAAGCGAGGTAAACGAAGCGTCACAAAAGGAAAAAATTAGAAATACCTTTTCGAATAGTAACTGTCTTTTTGAAAATGAATAACTGCCTTTTCGAAAATATGTAATTGCCTTTTTGAATAACTGGCTTTTCAAAAATGAACAATTGCCTTTTTGAAAACTTGGAAAGATAATTTCAATCAATTAGCGATTAATAAGCAATCGTACCTTTTCAAGTCTTTAACCAAAAAATAAATTACTGGTACCGAAATAACTTACAGTTGTAACTCTTGGTTTTCTGAGTCTGAGCACCTTCAAACTTTAATGGATAATAGATATAATGTTCAGTTTGGTGCAGATAGACTCAAATAAGCTTTTCTCTAGTGGCTTTGTAAATATGTCCGCCAGTTGGTTCTATGAATCATAACTTTGTTGGATAAATTCTCTTGAAGTATTTTGAAGTTAACAAAACATGTTTATCAGTCTAGTCTGAAGACTTACAGACTCTATTGACAAAGTCTGAAGATCAAAAGTCTGAAGATCAAAGTCTGAAGCTAGCAAGACTCAAGACTTATATTTCAAAGTCTTCTCACATGGACAGATTCCAGGACGACGTTTATTCTGATCTTATATGATCTTTATTCTAAACGACTAGTGGATATCTTTCTACTGGATTCAGCACTAAACGATCTTACTTTCATATGGAATATGTTTAGATTCTCTGAAGATTTCGCAACTTATATTTGGAAGGATCTACTTATGGAAACCGAGATCCTGATTGTATGGGCGAGCAGGATTGATGGGCTATCAACACTTACCTTAAAGAGCTCGAGATCTCTCTAATTGATTCTGTCCAACGGGTTGATTGGAAGAACTTCTTTTGAAGGTGCCAACGGTATTGAAGGCATGAAGAAGTATATAAGAGAGATGCTCTAGTTGTTGAAAGGTGCGGATAGAAGAATTCCAAAGTCAGAATCTCATTTTCTATTTTGCGATATCATTCCTTGAGCGTTACATGTAATCAAAAGAGAGATCATATTGTAGTGAGACCTTGAGGAAGTGTAGTAGAGTAATCTACACTGTGGACTCAAGAGCGTGAGACTGTAATCACTCTTATTGATTCTTAGTGAAATCCAGCCAGAAGGGCTGTCCGTGCGGGAGAGTGGACGTAGGCTTGATCTAAGCCGAGCCACTATAAATCTGGAGTCTTGATTCTCTATCCCTAATCCTTTATATCGTTAATTGTTTTCATTTGCTGCAATTGTTGGTTTTAAGTTACTTATGTTTCATTCGGTTTAATTTATTAAAATTGGTTTAAACACCTATTCACCCCCCTCTAGGTGCTAATTCTAGTCCTAACAATTGGTATCAGAGCTTGTGTACTTGTTTATAAGAAGTGTCTTTACTTCTAAGTAAAAGATCTATGGCTAGTATGTTGCCTACAGGGTTGGTTGAAGGTCAAAGCAATACCAGACCTCCATACTTTGATGGAAAATATTACAACATATGGAAAAATAAGATGAAGGCATTCCTAAGATCGAAAGATCCTTTGGAATGGGAAGTGGTTGATAAAGGAATCATTCCTGATGATGCATTAGACTCAGAGAGAGGAAAAGAACTTGATGTTCCTACTCTTTTGACTCAAGAAGAAATCACCAAGAGACAGACTCTCGACGCCAAAGCTATTTACTCCTTATATTGTGCTTTATCCCCTACTGAATATAATAGAATATCTTCTTGTGATACATCAAAAGAAGTATGGGATAGGCTTCACATTACCTATGAAGGAACTGATCGTGTGAAAGAAACAAGGATCAACATTCTCTTGGGACAATATGAAGTCTTTAAGATGAGATCAGGAGAATCAATAACTGACATGTTTAGTCGCTTTACTGAAATTGTGAATGGTCTTGAATATCAGGGACATCCAATCTCAGGACATATGAAGGTCAACAAACTCCTTCGAGGACTCTCAAAAGAATGGAATTACATAAAAACATCAATAAGAGAAACACAGAGGATTGCTCCACTCTCTGTAGAAGAATTGGTTGGGACTCTTCAATCCTATGAAGTAGAACAGACCAACGAAGAGGAAGACTCAAAAGGTAAGAAATCTATTACCTTAAAGTCTAATGACTATTCTGATGTTACAGACTCTGAAGAAGAACTAGACGATGAAGAACTGGCACTCATGATAAAGAGATTCAGAAAGTTGAACAGAAAAGGAAGGAAATTTAATTGGAAGAGACAAAATTCTCAAAGGTTTCAAAACAGGTCAACAAAGGAAGATGATACGAATAAAGAAGTGACTTGCTTTGAATGCAAGAAAAAGGGACACATCAGATCCAACTGTCCTCTGTTAAAGAAGAGAAAAGGGAAGACTGAGAAAAACAGGAAGGCACTCAAAGCAGAGACTTGGAGTGATACTGAATGTGAAGATAGTGACGATGATAATGCCAATATCTGTTTAATGGCAAAATCAGACTTAGACTCAGACCTTGATTCAGACACAGACTCAGACAGCGAACTCGAGGTTAGTAACTTGAAAATTCCTATTAAAGTTTCTAAATATATTGATGAACTTTGTCTTAGTCTGAAAACCTCTCTCAAGAGGATCTCCGAATTGAAAAGGGAAAATTCTACATTGAAACAACAGGATAAACTTATGAAAGAAAATTTTGAAAAACTGGAAAAAGATTTTGCTGTTGTGAAAGAAAACTCAGACAGTATTTCAAATGAAAATAATCTTTTGAAAAATGATATAACTAACATATCAAAAAGATTTTCAAATGGTTCTGAAAAGCTGGATAAGATTCTTTCGATACAAAGACCATATTTTGATAAGTTAGGTCTTGGTATGACTTCTGAAACGATTCCACTGATTGATTTTCCGAAGGTAAAAGAAAGAATTAAACAAAGACCAGCTAGAATTATTTACAAGAATCATTTCCAGAAAGGTTTTGTAAAACCTGTTGGTAGAAATTCTCTGAGATGTTCCAAGTATAAAAGCTTAGAAAACTTTGAGAAAGAATGTCCTTTGGTTTGGAGACCTGTTAAAAAGAGCTGGGCTATGACTGTTTATTGTTCTAACACTTCTGGACCCAAGATGGTATGGGTACCAAAAAGAGCTTGATTTCTGTTAATTGCAGGTTACTATAAAAAATAAGATAAAATGGTATCTTGATAGTGGCTGCTCAATACATATGACAGGAGACTCAAGCTTCTTCATAAAACTTATCCAGATAGACGGAGGAAAAGTTTCCTTTGGTGAAAACAACAAAGGAAAGATTACTGGTCGAGGAACAGTGAAGATTGGAAGTTTGTCTATCAATAATATTTCCTTAGTTGAAGGATTAAATTACAACCTGCTTAGCATAAGTCAGTTGTGTGATTCTGGTTTCAAGATAAACTTTCAAGAAGAAACGTGCTCTGGAATCAGTAAAGACTTTACTCAATCTTTTACTGGTCGAAGACATGGAAATATCTATCTTCTGGATGTGAATCAAGAAAGATTACAGTGCTTAATATCAGTACAAGATGAAGCAAATCTATGGCACAAAAAGCTAGGCCATATCAATATGAAGCAAATCAACAAGATCTCTACAAAGAAACTTGTTCGAGGATTGCCTATTCTGAATTATTCAAAGTCTGATCTATGTACACCATGCGTACTGGGTAAACAGGTTAGAAACTCTTACAAATCAATAAATAAAGTTTCCAATAATCATGTGTTGCAGCTTTTGCACATGGATTTATTTGGACCTACCAGAACGAAAAGCATTGGTGGTAAAAGGTTCTGTCTGGTAATAGTGGATGACTATTCACGATTCACTTGGGTCTACTTTCTTACAAGTAAGTCAGAGACTTTCTCTCTCTTTTCAAAATTTGCTAAAAAGGTACATAATGAGAAAGGTCACACTATCTCAAGCATTCGTACAGACCATGGAGGTGAGTTTGAAAATCAAGACTTTGCTAATTTTTGTGATGAATTTGGTTTTCAACATAAATTCTCTTCTCCATATACACCAGAACAGAATGGGGTTGTGGAAAGGAAGAATAGATCTTTACAAGAAATGGCAAGAACACTTTTAATTGGAAATCAAGTTTCTTCAAGGTTTTGGGCAGAAGCTGTTTCAACTGCTTGCTATATTATAAACCTAGTGTTTTTAAGACCAATTCTTGAGAAAACTCCTTATGAAATTTTTAAAGGGAAGAAACCAATAGTTTCTTATTTTCAAATATTTGGTTGCAAATGTTTTATTCTAAAGAATGCATATGATCGTGTTGGTAAGTTTGAAAAAAAATCAGATGAAGGATTCTTTCTTGGATACTCTACTACAAGCAAAGCTTTTAGAGTGTTCAACAAAAAGACTCAGACTGTGGAAGAATCAATGAATGTCAAATTTCAAGACTCTCCACAAGTTCAGCAGATACATACTGAAGATTCAGAATCTGCACCAGACATTGCTAGATCTAACTCCACTGAAGCAGTTACTAAATCGAAATCAGTACAACAAGCTACTGATGAAGAACCTACTCAAGAAGAAGATCAACAATCTATTAGACTGAACAGTAACTGGAAGCACAAGTCTAGTCATCCTGAAGAACTCATTATTGGGAACATTAATGAGGGAATTCAAACAAGATCCAAAAGGCGAGAAGAGTCTAGTGTTGTTGATCTTATTTCTGAAATAGAACCCAAGAATATTGAAGAAGCTTTAGCTGATGAAAGCTGGATTGAAGCAATGCAAGAAGAGCTAATACAATTCAGTATTAACGACGTATGGGAGTTGACCCCCAAACCAAAAGGTAAATCAATTATTGGAGCTAAATGGGTTTTCAGGAACAAAGTTGACGAAAAGGGCAAAGTAACGAGAACCAAAGCAAGACTCGTGGCTAAAGGATACACGCAAGAAGAAGGGATAGACTATGATGAGACTTACGCTCCAGTAGCAAGGTTAGAAGCAATCAGATTACTACTTGTTTTTGCTTGCTATAAGAATTTCAGGTTGTTTCAAATGGATGTCAAAAGCGCATTCCTGAATGGATTTATTCAAGAAGAAGTCTACGTAGAACAACCTCCTGGATTTGAAGATTCAAAGAAACCAGACTCCGTGTTCGGACTGAAGAAAGCTTTATATGGATTGAAACAAGCTCCTCGAGATTGGTATGAAAGGCTAAGTAATTTCTTAATTCATAGTGGCTTTTCTAAAGGAAAGGTAGACACTACCCTGTTCAGATTTATGTTGATGACATCATATTCGGATCATCTAATGAGACTTTATGCAAGAAATTTTCTAAGTCTATGCAGGATGAATTCGAGATGAGCATGATGGGTGAACTATCCTTTTTCCTTGGTCTACAAGTCAAACAACTAAAGGAGGGAATATTCATTCATCAAGAGAAATATGCAAAAGAACTTGTTAAAAAGTTCGGTCTAGAAAATTGCAAAAAGACTGACATACCAATGTCAAGCTCCTTGAAGATAGACAAAGATGAAGCGGGGAAGAAAATTGACCAAAAATTATACAGGAGCATCATTGGTTCACTTCTCTATCTTACTGCACTAGACCTGACATATTATTTAGTGTTTGCATATGTGCTAGGTTTCAATCTGATCCTAGAGAATCTCACTTAAGTGTTGTTAAACGTATTATTAAATATGTTGCTACTACTGCTAAGATCGGTCTTTGGTATCCCAAAGAAGGAGACTTTACACTTCTTGGCTATTCAGACGCAGATCTTGCAGGTTGTAGAGTTGAGAGAAAAAGCACTTCAGGTACTTGTCAATTGCTTGGAAACAGGGCAGTATCTTGGTTTTCAAGGAAACAAAGTACTGTGGCTCTTTCAACGGCTGAAGCATAATACGTAGCTCTTGGAAGTTGTTGTTCTCAAATATTGTGAATAAAACAACAACTGCAAGACTTTGGCATTGAAGACTCTTGCACATAAATAAGATGTGACAACACCAGTGCAATCAATCTTACAAAGAATCCTATCCTACATTCAAGAGCAAAACATATCGAGATTCGACATCACTTTATAAGAGATCATGTTCAGCACAAAGAGGTCTTGATATAGTTCATAGACTCAAAGAATCAACTGGCAGACATCTTCACAAAGCCACTTGAGAAAAGCTTGTTTGAGTCTATTCGCTCAAGACTCAATATTTTATCTCTTGAAGAATGCTGAAGCTCAGACTCAGTAACTAAAGTCTGACAGAGCATCAGACTCAAAGGTTAAAAGACTGAGAATACGAATCGACACGACTGTAAGTTCATTTACTTAAACTGTCTTATTGATAAGGTATGGTTATCTGTCTATTTTAAGACGGTTATTTTTAAAGATAGTGGTTATCGATTTATTAAGGCAGTTATTTTTCAAAAAAAAGGAAAATTCAAGATTTCCAAAATATACGACGCTTGGTTTATCCCCGGTACTTGTTATCTTTTATACATCTCTTCTCCTTCGTTTTCACTTTACTCAGAAACCCTAGATCAAAAGCTTTTCACTACTCTGTATTTTTTTTTCTCTCAAAAACTTCTTCGTTTCAAAGTTCTCAACTTTCTTGCGATACAAGTGAGAAAGTCTCTCCAAAGAAAAGCACATTGTCGTATCAAAGGAAGTCATCCATAATAGCAAACAGGGGACCACAAGGATCTGGTGAGGGGCCTACGCACTTTGATCTCACTGAGGAAAGCGACATTCCTACTGAGCAAACTCCTCAACGATCTCAACAGCGGTCATCCCCAACTAGACCTCAAGAACAAGGCCCTCGAGATGCAGAAACGATTTATGAAGATATAGAACCAGTAAGAACTCATAAGCCTGCCTTTGTTTACAAGCTTTACTCTGTATTAAAGGAATGTGGTTCTGCTATGTCTTTCGTGGATGAGTTTCTGAAAGAGAAGGGTTATAGAAACGAGACGCACTTTCTTACTGTCATGGAAAGGTCTGGAGTTGTGCCTGAGGGAATGGCTGCAAAAGCATTTGCTAATTTTCCCAGTGACCCTAGGTTTGGTAGTATGAATCAGCCTGAAGGAAAAGATGACGATGAAAAGATATTCATACACTTTAAACCATGGATGGGAGGGGCTGCAAATCTTCGAGGGAAGAAGAATGAATTGTTCCGCTCAGACGGACACAGGAAAAAGTATGAAAAATTGCTGAAGCGTGGGGTGATGAAGCCACGGACTGTGGATTTCGATTTGAAAGACTCCAACTTTATAAGTTATGCACAGACTGTGACACGGCACATTCTGAATTGACGGCGTATTTCTACTCCAATATCAGTTTCATTGATGCAAACAGCTTTTCCTTCAGCGTAAGGGATAAAGAGTACGTTGTTGATAAGGACATTTTGGCTGATATACTTGGAGTGGAAAGAGTGGCGTTCCAATCGATCAGTGTATCAGTACGCCATGCTACTCTTGATCTTGCAAAGGACAGAATTGCAAAAGGTCGACTCTCCTACTCCAGAATGAATGCAACAAATACTTTGCTGCACAAAATTGTGATCAACTGTCTGAGACCCAAATCGACATCCAAGACAGATGTATCAATTTTTGAAGCTAAGTTGATGTTTGCCATCAAGACTGGTGTAAACTTCTCTTTGCCGAATACCATCATCTTTCATATGTATAGATGCATGGCAAAGGACAAAGGAAAACTTCCTTATGCTGCTCTCATTACTCGTATCTTCAGACATCTAAACATTCAACCTCCTCATATTCTCACAGTGAAGACTATTGACAAAATGGTCATCGGGCTGAGGATGATTACCAAAATGCGTCTGAAAGAGCTTAGCAAGAAGCAGGAGCAATTCAAGGAAAAGACTCCTGTCAAGCTCAGACCAGACTCATCAGCAGCCAAAAGGAAAGGGAAAGAACCTGTGGTTAGTTCGAAAAGAAGGGCAATCATCCTAGAAGATGAAGATGATGAGGATGCTATACCCATCTCTACTCTTATTACTCAATTTGCTGCATCTATTCCAACTGTTCCAGAACATCAAGTTGCAGAGGAAGAGAAAGAGAAAGAGGAAGAGAAAAAAGAAGAGACAGAAGAAGAGAAAGAGGAAGAGAAGACAGAGGAAGAAAGAGAGGAAGAGGAAGAAGGAAAAGAAGAACAAGCAGATGAACCAAAAAGAACAGATTCTCCAGCAGAAAAGGAGGATCTACAACAACCTATCACTGAGGAAACTCCTCAGAAAGAAGAGTTCTTTTCTCCTCCAGAAGACATGGAAACATGGGGAGATAAAGAAAGAGAACACACACCTCTTCTGCTGACTTTTACAGAAGAGGATGCACAAACAGGTGTTAGTCGATCACCTCCTGATGCTGAGGACATTCATGCTGCACAGTTTCCTGAAGGAGAGGCATCATCTCCACACACTGAACCTCCTACTGACATTCATACTGGCCTGACTCCACCTTCAGACCGAGCTGAAACAAGCACTCAGACTGACAACTCTGGAGATTTTCAAAAGCTGCTTGAGATCATCTTGGAACTTAAAGGTCAAATTTATGCCATATGATATGAATTTCAGACCTTGCAGAATGAAAATCATGCAATGTTCATCACTTTGCATGATCAACTTAAAGATGTTCAGCGTCAGATTCAGGATACTGCAAAGGGCACTACTCTCACCCAAGTACAAGAAGATTTGAGGAAGTTGGAAGACACTGTCAAGTCTATGGAGGACTTTCAACTTGTTCGCATTCCTCGAGCTCCTTGATTTTTTAATGCTGACAAAAAGGGGGAGAAGACTTTTGCAGATTTTTAATTCTCAAAACCAAATCTTATCTTTTTATATTTTTGTTGCTATATTGACTTTGACTTGAGTTTTTAAACGTGTGCAATTTTTGAATGTGTGCTCACTATGGCAATACTTTAAGCTTCGTAAATTAGATAGTACTGTCTGTTTATGACTAATGAGGTTTCGGTGAATGCAGATCTGTGTACAGGGAAAGTCTGTGTACAGGATATCTATGTACAGGATAACTTCTACTATCTTATTTAATCTTTTATGATGCTTGCTTAAAAGTTGTATTGCAGGGCGATAATATTCAAATCTGCAGAAAAGTTTTGTCACCATCAAAAAGGGGGAGATTGTTGGATAAATTCTCTTGAAGTATTTTGAAGTTGACAAAACATGTTTATCAGTCTAGTCTGAAGACTTACAGACTCTATTGACAAAGTCTGAATATCAAAGTCTGAAGATCAAAGTCTGAAGATCAAAAGTCTGAAGATCAAAGTCTGAAGCTAGCAAGACTCAAGACTTATATTTCAAAGTCTTCTCACATGGACAGTTTCCAGGACGACGTTTATTCTGATCTTATATGATCTTTATTCTAAACGACTAGTGGATATCTTTCTACTGGATTCAGCACTAAACGATCTTACTTTCATATGGAATATGTTTAGATTCTCTGAAGATTTCGCAACTTATATTTGGAAGGATCTACTTATGGAAACCGAGATCCTGATTGTATGGGCGAGCAGGATTGATGGGCTATCAACACTTACCTTAAAGAGCTCGAGATCTCTCTAATTGATTCTGTCCAACGGGTTGATTGGAAGAACTTCTTTGGAAGGTGCCAACGGTATTGAAGGCATGAAGAAGTATATAAGAGAGATGCTCTAGTTGTTGAAGGGTGCGGATAGAAGAATTCCAAAGTCTGAATCTCCTTTTCTATTTTGCGATATCATTCTTTGAGCGTTACATGTAATCAAAAGAGAGATCATATTGTAGACCTTGAGGAAGTGTAGTAGAGTAATCTACACTATGGACTCAAGAGCGTGAGACTGTAATCACTCTTATTGATTCTTAGTGAAATCCAGCCAGAAGGGCTGTCCGTGCGGGAGAGTGGACGTAGGCTTGATCTAAGCCGAACGACTATAAATCTAGAGTCTTGATTCTCTATCCCTAATCCTTTATATCGTTAACTGTTTTCATTTGCTGCAATTGTTGGTTTTAAGTTACTTATGTTTCATTCGGTTTAATTTATTAAAATTGCTTTAAACACCTATTCACCCCCCTCTAGGTGCTAATTCTAGTCCTAACAAACTTCTCCATTTTGAACATGATCTCTAATAAAGTGATGTTGAATCTCTATGTGCTTTGCTCTTGAATGAAGAGTTAGATTCTTTGTGAGATTAATTGTGCTGGTGTTGTCACATTTGATCTCGATGCATGAATCTTGAATTCCAAAGTCTCTTAGTTGTTGTTTTATCCATAGGATTTGAGAACAGCAACTTCCAAGGGCCACATATTTTACTTCTGTTGTTCAAAGAGCTACAGTGCCTTGCTTCCTTGAGAACCATGATACTGTCCTATTTCTCAGTAATTGACAAGTACCGGAAGTACTCTTTCTATCAACTTTGCAACCTGCTAGATTTGCGTCTGAATATCCAAGGAGAGTAAAGTCTCATTCCTTGGGATACCACAGACCTAACTTTGAGGTAGTTGCAACGTATTTGATTATGCGTTTTGCAGCACTTAGATGAGATTCTTTGGGATTAGATTGAAATCTAGCACAAATGCAAACACTAAATAAAATGTTAGGTCTAGAAGCAGTAAGATAAAGAAGTGAACCAATAATACTTCTGTAAAGCTTCTAGTCAACTTTCTTTCCTCCTTCATCTTTGTCCAGCTTCGAAGAACTTGATATAGGTATCTTAGTCTTTTTGCAATTCTCCAATCCAAACTTTTTAACAAGTTCTTTTGCATATTTTTCTTGGTGAATGAAAGTTCATTTCTTTAATTGTTTCACTTGCAATCTAAGAAAGAAAGATAGTTCACCCATTATACTCATCTCAAATTCATCCTACATAGACTTAGAAAACATCTTGCACAGGTTTTCATTAGGTGGTCCAAATATAATATCATCGATATAAATTTGAACAAGTAGAAATGTTTTACCTCCTCTTTTAACAAACAAGGTAGTATCCACTTTTCCTTTGACAAAACCTTTTTGAATTAGAAATTTATTTAACCTGTCATACCATGCTCGAGGTGCTTGCTTTAATCCATATATAGCATTTTTCAGTCTAAAAACCGAGTCTGGTTCCTTCGGATCTTCAAATCCAGGAGGTTGTTCCACATAAACTTCTTCTTGGATAAATCCATTTAGGAATGCACTCTTGACGTCTATTTGGAATAACCTGAAATTTTTATAACAGGCAAAAGCAAGTAATAATCTAATTACTTCTAACCTAACTACTGGTGCGTAGGTTTCATCATAGTCTATCCCTTCTTCTTGTGTATATCCTTTGGCCACAAGTCTTGCTTTGTTCCTGACCACTTTTCCTTTTTCATCCATCTTATTCCTGAAAACCCATTTAGCTCCAATAATGGATTTACCTTTTGGTTTATGAGTTAATTCTCATACATCGTTAATGCTAAACTGTCTGAGTTCTCCTTGCATTGCTTCGATCCAGCTTTCGTCAGCTAAAACTTCTTCTATGCTTTTGGGTTCTATTTTAGAGATAAGTGCCACGTCGCTAGACTCTTCTTGCTTTTTGGATCTGGTGCGAATCCCTTCATCAATGTCACCGATGATGAGTTCTTTGGGATGACTAGATTTATGCTTCCAATTATTGGTCGGTCTAACAGTTTGCTGATCTTTATCTTCAGTTAATTTTTCAAATTCCGTTTGTTGTTGATTTTCAGAGGTCTGAGCTGCTTCAGGAAGTCTGGAGCATGTTCAGATTCTTCAGGTTGAGTCTGAATCAGTTGATCTTGCAAACAATCTTGAAATTTGACATTCATAGATTCTTCCACAAACTGAGTCTTCTTGCTGAATACTCTATAAGCTTTACTTGAGGTTGAGTAGCCAAGGAAAATTGCTTCGTTTGATTTTTCTTCAAACTTATCAGTTCCATCATTTACATTTTTCAAAACAAAATATTTGCAACCAAATACGTGAAAGTAAGAAACAATTGTTTTTTTTCCTTTGAAAAACTCGTAAGGAGTTTTCTCCAGAATTGGCCTTAAGAACACTTTGTTAATAATATAGCAAGCTGTAGAAACTGCTTCAGCCCAAAAACGAGAAGAAATATTACTTTCTATTAAAAGAGTTCTTACTATTTCTTATAGAGATCTATTCTTTCTTTCCACAACTCCATTCTATTTTGGAGTGTATGGAGAGGAGAAAACATGCTAAAAACCTGATTCATCATAAAATTTAGCAGTCTTGATTTTAAAACTCACCTTCACGGTCTGTCCGTATTCTTGAAATAGCATATCCTTTCTCATTTTGAACTTTCTTGACAAACTTTGAAAAGTAAGAGAAAGTTTCAGACTTACTTGCCAGAAAGTAAACCCAAGTAAATCGAGAATAATCATCTACAATTATTAGGCAATATCTCTTTCCACCGATACTTTTAGTTCTGGTTGGTGCAAAGAGATCCATATGCAGAAGCTGCAAAACACGATTAGTAGAAACCTTATTTATTGGTTTAAAAGAGTTTCTAACATGTTTTCCCAACACACATGGTGTGCATAAGTCATATTTTTTAAACTTTATGTTGGGCAGCCCACAAACAAGGTTCTTAGAAAAGATCTTGGCAATTTGCTTCATGTTGACATGGCTAAGCTTTCGATGCCAAAGATTTGCTTCATCTTGAATTGAGATTAGACATTGAGATTTTTCTGATTTTATATCCAGAAGATAGATGTTCCTATGTCTTCGTCCAATAAAAGATTGAGAAAAATCTTTACTAGTTCCCGAACATACTCCTTCTTGGAAATTGATTTTGAATCCAATGTCGCACAATTGACTAATGCTGAGTAGATTGTAATTTAGTCCTTCCACCAAAGAGACATTATTGATTGTGAGACTTCAAATCTTTATAGTTCCACACCCAAAAATTCTTCATTTGCTATTTTTACCAAAAGAGACTTTTCCACCATTCATTTGAGTAAGTTTCATAAAACAACTTGAATCTTCAGTCATATGTCTTGAACAGCCACTATCCAAATACCATTTAACATTTTTCTTGATGGTAACCTACAATTAAAAAAGAAACCCAATCTTTCTTTAGTCCCACATTTTCTTGGGTCCAGAGGAGTTAGTGCAATATGCAGTTTTTGCCCATTCCTTCTTAACAGGTCTCCAAACCATAGGACATTCTTTCTCAAAGTGTTCTAAGCTGTTGCACTTTGAACATTTGAGAGCACTTCGGCCAACATGTTTTACAAAGACTTTTTGTAAATGATTTATGTAAAAAGTTTTTGTAGGTCTTTGTTTGATTCGTTCCTTCACTTTTGGAAAATCAATTAGAGAAATCGTTTCTGAAGTCATTTCCAATCCTGACTTGTTGAAATAAGGTCTTTGTACTAAAAGAATCTTTTCCAGCTTTTTAGATCCTATTGAAAATCTTTTTGAAATATTCGAAATGTCATTTTTCAAGTCATTTTTCAAAAATGTATTTTCATTTGAAAGAGAGTCTGCATTTTCTTTTAAAACAGTAAAACTTTTGTCTAAATTTTCAAACTTTTCTTTCCAAGAATTTTCCTGTTGCTTCAGTGTAGAATTTTCCCTTTTTAGCTCAGAAATCCTCTTAAGAGATGTTTTGAGACTAAGACAAAGCTTATCAATGTATTTCGAGACTTTAATAGGAATTTTTAGATTACTTACCTCGAATTCGCTGTCTGAGTCTGAATCCATATCTATCTCTGAGTCTGAATTTGATTATGATTTTTCCATTAGACAAATGTTGGCATAATCTTCATCACTTTCTTCACATTCAATATCACTCCATGTCTTTGCTTTGAGAGCCTTCTTGTATTTCTCAGCTTTTCCTTTCTTTTCTTCAACAGACAACAGTTGGGTCTGATGTGTCCCTTTTTCTTGCATTCAAAACAGATCACATCTTTATTGGCTTCATCATCCTCAGTTGATTTGTTTTGAAACTTTTGAGTGCTTTGTTTCAAAACTTTTGAATGTTTTGTTTCTTTCCAATTGAATCTTCTTCCATTTTTGTTCAGTTTTCTGAACCTCTTTATCATAAGAGCTAATTCTTCATCGTCCATATCATCTTCGGAATCTATGACATTAGAATTATCGTTAGATTTCAAGGCAATTGACTTCTTACCTTTAGGATCTTCTTTCTTGTTGATTTTCCCCACTTCATAAGACTGAAGTGTGCCAACCAGTTCGTCTACAGAAAACGGCATGATCCTTTGTGTTTCCCTTATTGAAGTCTTTACATGATTTCAGTCTTTGGAGAGTCCACGCAGTAATTTTTTGACCTTCATTGGTTCAGAAATTGGCTGTCCCTAATACTCTAGATCATTTACAATTTCAGTAAAACGACTAAACATATCAGTGATAGATTCTCCTGACTTCATCTTGAAAGCTTCATAATGTTCGAGTAGAATATCAATCATTGTTTCTTTCACCGGCCAGTTCCTTCATAGGTAATAAATAGCTTATCCCAGACTTCTTTAGTTGTTTCACAAGAAGATATTTTGTTATACTCAGTAGAAGATGACTAACAATATAAAGAATAGATTGCTTTAGCATCAAGAGCTTGTCTCTTGGTTATTACTTCTTGAGTCATCTCGCTAGCATATGTAACTTCTTTTCCTCTCTCCGAAACTGATGTAGCTTTAGAAATGATTCCTTTTTCTATCACATCCCATTCCAGAGGATCTTTCGATCTTAGGGATGCTTTCATCTTATTTTTCTATATGATGTATTCCTTTCCATCAAAGTAAGGTGGTCTGGTGTTGCTCTGGCCTTCAACCAAACCTGGAGTCAACATACTAGCCATAGATCTTTAACTCATAAGTAAAAACACTTCAATTAAATGAGTACACGAGCTTTGATATCAATTGATAGGGCTAGTAAGAATACCTAGAGGGGGTGAATATGTGTTTAAGAAGTTTTTGCAATGCTTAACAACTTAATTCGATTTTTGAGAGTAATAGACTGAAGATGTAAAAGACTGTAAACAGTTATATAAAACTACAAAGTAAAATAAAGAGTTTAGGGAAAGAGAATTGAAGCACAAGGTTTATAGTGGTTCGGCTTAGACTAAGCCTACGTCCACTCTCCCGCACTAACAGCCCATCAACTAGATTCCACTAAGAACCAAAAGAGAATTTACAATCTCACGTCCTTGATTCTACAGTGTAGAAACTCAACTACACTTCCTCAAGGTCTCACAAATGTTTAATCTCTCTTTTGAGTACAATTTACGCTCAGTAATTGAATCAGCAAATAACTAGGAACTTCAAACTTTGGAATTTTTCTTTCATACACCCTCTCGAATAACTTGAGCGTCTTCCTTATATACTTCTCCATTCCATTATAACCGTTGGCACCTTCTAAAGGAGTTATTCCAATCTACCCGTTGGACATAATCAATTAAGGAGATCTCGAGTTATTTAAGGAATGTGAGCCCACTAATCATGTTCGCCCATACAATCATGATCTAGGTTTCCATAAATGGAAGCTTCCAAGTATATTTCACCAATCAACAAATCTAATTATCCTAATTGATTTCAATAAGAATAATTGATCATGAGATGATATCTCTAGCTGTGAGATCTTCTTCAACCGTACGAAGCAAATCCTTAAATATATACTCGTATCTAGATATATATTCTCCATCGAATAAATCTTTTCTTCGTCAGTCTAGAAGTTATCAATGAGAGTAGACTTTAAATCTTGAGTTTGGAGGTCTTCAGACTTTGACGATAGAGTCTACAAGTCTTCAAACTAGACTGATGGAAACGTTTTGTCAACTTCAAAACAAATAAGGAAGTTTTCTCCAACAGAGATAAGCGCAGTGTTGTGTCCGAGGTCTAAGTCTTTGCTGGAGCAATTTTGTTTCTTTGGCTTAATTACTTCTCATAAAATATATACATTGGTAAGCACCGAGCAGGGACCATTGCATGGAGTAGTGGTGGGTCACACAATGATTCCACCAGCAGGTCCCTCGAACGAATTGTTGCAAGTGCAGTTTTGCATTTTTATTATCCATTTTCCAGTACTAGTTTTTGTTTTTTTTTTTTTTTTTGGTTGGTGTTCTAGTACTAGTTGACCAGTGATAATTTTCTTAGTAATAAAGGATATCAAAAGAGAAATTCAAGTCATTCATGTAAGTGGAATCGTATGAGAAAAGAAGAATGAAAAGTGAAAGACCAAGGAAACATCACAAGACTACGCAATGTGTGAGGTCAGAAGATGTCCGAATCCGAATAGAAGAGCACAGTACATAAGCAACCCAAGATTCTAAAACCTAAAACACTATTTTGTTGTGTTCCTTCCCCAAGACTCCTTTGAAATTAAGCCTACTCCATAAGCATTCACACAACTAAAAGCTCAATGGCATGATTGCAACAGCCCATGCCACCTTAGACAAGCTAAGGACGTGATTTGAAAGGTTAAGAGCAAAGTCGACGAAAGAACATGCGACACCAATCATAAGAATGAAATTCCATTTCCCAAGATCCTTATAAGTAAGAATATTGTTCCAAGTTATTATCCAACAAAACAAAGAGATTTTGTCACTCACTAACCATTATTTTTCATTCAGTAAGTTATCCATCTCGAAGATCATATTTTTTTCAAGTACCACTTGAACTATGCATTAACAACTGTCATTTATAAAAATTGACGATTATCCTTACAGACTGCCAACATTTCCCATCGCTCCCTTTCGATGTTGTATTGCTCAAAGCTAACTTGTTGAACATGATTTAATGAGTGTTGAATTGGATTTTATGGTACATCTCTTATAAGAGATGTTTTATCAGGGCTATTTGAATGCAGGAGAGTAAGAGATCAATTTTGGCAATCGGCATCAATTATAACTTATATTTTTGTCGATTAGGAGGATTAACCAACATATAATGATTTGCCCAATTTTGTTAGATTCTTAGAGTGATGACTCAAGTTCATTACCTTGAGTATGCATTTCTATTTTATTTATTTTTTGCTAAATTTGAATACTCAGATAAGTTATTTGTGCTCATTTTCACATTTATGCCCTGTTTGGTTTGACTTTCAAAAAGGGCTTTGAGACTCTAAAGTCCCTTGGCCAAATGCAAACGCATTTGGTTCAATTTTTTGTGCGACTTTGGCGAGATGCAATTGCATCTCCAAAGGATGCTAAGAGCCTTTAGTCCAAAGTAGGTCTAGAGGTCCTTTGGGAACTTGCATTTCTCGATGCAAGTTCAGGTTATTGTTCATCTACGGAGAAACCATCGCACGGAGAAGCCGATCGGAGGCCAATGGGGTCGCGCACGTCAGCGACCACCACCCAAGGGTTGTTCGACCCCGGCAACCGTTGTCGGACCTCAAGCGACGCCTGGGTCGCGCAACCCAAGCGACTGGTGGCCTGAATCGCCCAACCATGGCAATCGTCTGGGGGCCAGATTCGGCCATCCGGCCGCTAGATTCCGGCAGTCCAGTGGCCGAACTTAAAAAAAAAATACAAATATTTATTTTATTTTTTTAATTTAATAAAAGTCTTTTACAAATGCAAATTTTACCAAACAATATTTTAGCCAAAGTTGTTTCTCAATGCAAAATTTACCAATCGATATTTGCATTTCGGAAAACCCCATTCACCCAAAGGTATTTGCATTTTTGCAAATGCATTCCCCAAAAGCTGAACCAAACGGGCCCTTACACCCCACCAACACATCTCTTCTTCGAGCAGATTGATTATGGGCCAGTCTCACTTTAATCGTCTTGGCCACTATCGACAATCCTACCGGATGAACATTCTCTGTTGCTTGAAGATTGACATATGGTTACGGTAGACTAGTGTTTTGACCTGGAAGACACTGGTGCTTTTACACACTTGCCTTAACTGGAAAAGGTACTTGGATGGCTTCCAAGTCACTATCATTCCTCAAATATTGTCCCCCCAAAAAGCAATTCATAAAGAATTACAAGACAAAAGTATGATGACTTAAACGGCAACATTCACATGATTTTGAAAACTTAGTATTTGGTATTGAGAGCAACGTGCGCAGCCACTACCATATAATCGATATAATCACACATCTCATACGAGATTGCTTGATTTCCTCTAATTAACGTAATTCTTGTATATCAAAGAAGCATTTGAAATGGGTGGATTGACGTCCAAAACAATTTACAATCTCACGTATCCAAAACATCTTCTATGTATATGTTATTTAGATAAAAACTTCATGTCGAATTAAAAAAATTAAATAATGAAAAATTAGTAATAAAATAAAAAAAAAATAAGAAAACTTACAAATTGAAATACTTATAAAGACTTAGGGCTGCAAAATGGGTTCTATACCCATTTTTTGACTCACATTCAATGAGCTCAATCTCATATGAGCAACTCTTTTGCTTTTTAAATGAGTTATAAATGGCTTGAGAAAAAAAATGAAAGAAATCAACAAATTTTAAAACTTATTTTGTAATTTTCCTCCATTTTTTTTTTACTATTTAGACTCTAGGTTTTGTCAATCAATGACTTTGAAATTGATCGATTCATATATAAACAAAGATAATGTTTAGATAATTTACGGATTGAGTTAAAAAAATAATGGAGATTAGATATTACTACTACTCAAGTATGTTTCAACGTAGGGATATCTCATATTTTTCAAATAAAATAATATGAAAAGTAAAATTAAAAAATTAAAAATTAAAAAAAAAAAAAAAAACCTTCTTCTTCTTCCCCATTCAGAACATAATCCACAGTCTCTCTCTCTCAAAAGGAAATCCACTTTCTCTCTCTATTGCAACAGAAAAATGGCGGCGACCACCAGAAGAAGGACCAGCCCGAGCCAACTAGGCCGGTGGTCCGCTCCCTCTTCTCCTACGGCGGCTTCACACACCGCCGTCTTCCGCTGCCTCCTCCTTCACCTTTGCATCTCGCGCCTACGCCGCCATCGTCACCTCCTTCTTCCACAGATTTGCCTCCTTGATGAGCGTCAACCTCCACTACCCTGCGTAACACTCTCCTTCCATCCGCTCCTCCCTCGACTGCCCCACTTCGTCGTGCCGATTCGCAGCACAGGGAGGCCAACTCGTCAGGCCGAGCAGCTAAAAGCCAATGTCGCAGAGGACTTGCAATGCTCATGACTACTCGTCCCGGCTCACTCTGATGCAGCTTGCCCAAGAGTTGCAGATCCCCAAGCGTGAGT
Source organism: Eucalyptus pauciflora (assembly GCA_007663325.1). Lineage (NCBI taxonomy): Eukaryota > Viridiplantae > Streptophyta > Magnoliopsida > Myrtales > Myrtaceae > Eucalyptus > Eucalyptus pauciflora. The sequence goes on from VMYD01000290.1 coordinate 86,394, forward strand.
GTCGGCTACACGCTTTTGTGGAGCAGTTTTTTTTTTTTCTTTATTTTCCCTAAGCGAGTCAAGCGAGCAAAATGAGGGTAGCGATATGGGTTGGGCTGGTAAACTAAATGGGTCGAATATGGGTCATGTGCAAACCCATGTAGACCCATATAAAGTGACGCTCAGGTATCTTGAACACGTTTCCACCCATTTGTAAAATTTTAAGCGACCCATTTGTAACCCGGTCCCCTAAAAGTGAGTCATAAAATGAGTTTCTAACCCATGTTGATAGCTCGGGTTGAACGATTCGAAAGTTTGTCAAGGACAGCTAACAATTGATATTAGATAATGATAATGGACTTGCTGCGACAATTTGTGAAGCGACAGAACGAAATTAGCTAGGCGATGCACGCACCAAATATCAAATGCAACCAATTAGACCCTATTAGACTTCATGAGAACACACGCTACATGTGGAGGAAGAGGATAAGTACAAATTCGTAAATGGCCCCCTGTTGCAGAAAACTCTGGTACAGAGCGATGCAAGTGTCCCAATCACTATAAAAATCAAGCTTGCCATGACGAATCCCATGATTTTTCACTCGAATGCAATCGCGACACACCAAAAACAAATGAGATCTGAGCTCAATGCCTTCCGTTTCGCTGGGAGCTAGAGATTCAGCTAAAGAAACGAATTGAGAATGGAGCGGGGGATGTGGGATTCTTACCCGGATTTCTGAAGCTTCGATTGGTGATAGGAGGATCACCGGCAGATGCAGATGCAGAATCCAAACTCGGACAATAGATTGGGATGCCTCTGGGGAATGAAAAGCTTGCATGGGCCAGGTCAAGAAAATGGCCCAGAAAAGAGTAGGGAGGCGTGTCTGTTTGGGCTTGGGCTCTCCGGAGAGTTCGAATGGCCGGACGGACACCGATTCTTCAGACACGCTCCTATCGTCGAAAGAAAATACAAGGATTCGTATGACTTAGCCTGGGGAATTTGGCTTAAGGAGATGAGAATGTTGTGTTACGGATGCACTTGGAATTTTTCAGCGGAAGGGTCAATGTTGTGCCATAAATTTTGTGATTCCACTTAGTTGATGAAAGACAATAAAATCTTCAATCATATCATGATTCATATTGGAGAGTAATGTTGTATAATCGAAATAAGTCATTACTATAGAATAATCTTTAAAATAGATATAATTGTGCACAATTGGGCATATGTAGTTGAAGTAAAAGCGAGTTGCTAATTATCAGATCCTTTGTTGGACTTGGAATAAATAATATTGAAGTTAAAGTAGATGAACTAGAATTGCTTTTTTTATGATTAAGGTGTAGATCCACCGCCTCATACATTAGATACATTTGCTTTCTTGTTCACGAGATCCTACTAACATATTCGATTTCTCTTAACCCTACACACGAACCCTAATAGAAATGCAAACCCTCTCCAATCATTGCAACCAACTGATCATGGCGGAGGGGGCGTCCAGATCTGGAGGCATGACCACCAGACCTGAAGGCTGGTCGCTGTTAGCGGTGGCAAGCTCAAGCACCACGGACATAGAGGAGATGGGCATATGTGAGTGAGCTTTCAATCATGCCTAAGAACAGTGAACATTAACACGGCAAGTTGGCAGGGGGAGGGGGAATTGTCGTTGACGTGACGCTCGCTGTGGCCGACGACTACGGTAGTAGTTGTTGAGAATATGAACAATGCAATATGCACTAAACCATCTGAAACATTGTCAAAACATCTAGAAAGAGGGAGAACGGAAAGGAAACACCTAAGCACCCTATGCATTAAGCTAGCCATTAAAATTCTAAGAGTACGGCCAACGAGGACCGGTAGCAAAGCCAAAAGAGTCACCTTGGTATCCAGATTGCAGTCTCCTGTTAAGATCAAGATACCCACTTCCACAAATCGTGGGTGCTCCAAGCCTCACATTGTTCAATCTCATTGGATTCATTTCATCCAAATGGGGAGCATATCGTTGCATCATACACATGTTCACTCCCTGGGACAATTCAGAACCTAGGAGTCCATAGGTAGATGTCATGGGCCCCAACTGGCTGTAACCGAGATCATTACCTGCCGTGTAATTTCTTTGAGATACATTTGGATCTTGCTGACCATAAAGACCGACCAGTCCCTCCAGTATCTCTCTTCAATCTAAGAGACACTGGGCCTGTAATTATCAGTGTCCCTCGTATGAACCGTATACTCTAAGTTCCGATACCCAAAATTGGTAGGAGGACCACCACCACTTGACCATCTCTGAGTTGAATAATATTTATTGTTGCGCAGTCCATACATTCTGCTGGCATCATCAGAGTGAGTGGATTCTCGCCCATCATAAAATTTATCAGCTCGTGATGTAGACATGCTTGGGTCAGCCTTTTGATAATTCATGCCCCTTACTTCATCCTCAAAATGAAGTTTACGTGATCTTGAGGATCGATCATTGACTGATGACTTGGGAGACGGATGACGAGAGCTTACCTTTTGCAGGTGGCTTCTCATCAATTTCTCTTCTGCGTGTTCCTCTACCACCTGCCTTTTCCCTAGAAGACTCCCCATTCGTCAAATTGGGTGAGGGACAACAAGGTAGATCCTTCTCATCAATTTCTCTTCCACATGTTCTGGTACCATCGGCCTTTTGCTTAGTGGACCGATCATTGAATGACAACTTCCCATTTGCCAACATAAGCGAGGGATGATGAGAGGTTTCCTTTGCAGGTGAATTCTCATAAATTTCTCTTCCACTTGTTCCTATACCATTGGCCTTCTCCGCAGAAGTCCCAGTAGATTGGCTATCCCTGCTTTCTCTCCCGCGGTCATTTCGAGAAAAACGCCCATTTTGACCTTCAGCCATATCGACTCTCCCTATCGTTTCTCCAAGCCTAGGCATTGGCTTGGAGGCATCACTTATCAGTGACGAAGTACCAATGCAAAGGCTCCGATCATCTTTCGAATGATGAAAATCCAGCGATCCACTGCAGTTGTCATTTGACCATGGCCTCTTAAGCTTCATCAACCAGTGACCCTGCTCTTGGGCTATGGCCTCGAGCTGTGCAGTCCAATCTTGACGGCTCCATATATACAGCAACAGTGGCTTATTGTTCCGCTATTCAATTTGTTTATCCTTCACATCCACAGACCCCGGCAAATAAAATGACTGAAAATGGAGAGGTTATAATTAATCCATCAGATGTAAACACATGATCAGAAGGATGAACAGAACACCCCATTTCACCTTTTCAGACAAGAACCGATTGTCTTCCCACACCAGATCATAGCCAAACTTCTTCTCTTCTAATCAACAATGCACCGCTAGATTTAAGTATTTGCAAAGGCAAAAGAGAGGGCTCAAAGTAAGATAGTTACATTTCAATTTCTGATGGAACGATCAGAATGAGGAGCTTTGGTTTGAATTCAAGAGCTTTATCAATAAACTTTTTCACCAAAGCTGCTTTAGCTCCAAAAGGAGGATTTAGCCTTATGATCTACTCAAGAAGAAACTTGATAGAATGATAAACATTCAACAATGTATGGATATGTTCGGAGAGAGGGAGGGACAGAGAAGAGCTAAAGGGTCAATACCCCAACTAAAATGCAGAGAGGTAAAGAAAAACTCTGCCTCTTACCAATTTCGACCCAGAAGGTAGCTTTTCCGGTTGGATAGTCATCCGGTCCATTTGTTCGAAGTTGAAGTTATTCTGCAATTAAAAGGAGGAGAAACTATATAAAACCAGCCTTACACGAAGGCAAGTCCAAGTTTAATTACCAAGTACATTTCACAGAGATCATAGCAACACCAGTATTACCAGCAAATGCCAAGCGGACCAATTATTCTTCTGCATGGCATTCACTGAAAACCGAATTGCTCAAAGCCAATGCTAAAGCATATAAATGGGTTACCACTGGCCATAGCCTGGAAAGACCCTAATGGAGACTCCCTATTTCAACCTATAGGCATCAAGAAGAATCCTTGACAAATTACAAGTGCAAAAAAAAAAGAAAAAAAAAGACGAATGTGAAAAATAAACCTATTTTCTAAACCACAGGCAAATTGCATTTAATAGACACAAACTATAGTTCTGTATCATCCAACTTCTTGACCATTTTGTGTGCCTCCATATAAGTGAGGCTTCATCCTCTAGTAAGTGCATGGGTCACTAGTAAATGTGCTCAAATTATGTTGGCATGCTCAAGTTTCTCATAAATATCCTGCAAAATTGTAAATTACTTCAGATTTCAAGGCTCTATTATATTATGCTATCATACCTTGACTCTATTGTATTACAAATACATATTGCATGTGAATGAAACTACTGCTTATTGGAACAAATTGCATGATGACTTGTACAAATGGATGTTTGAGATAGCACGATTATTTCATTGCCAACCTAGTCTAACCTCGGATACTATACTCACTATGGCAACCCTATATTTCCATTCCACAATCTAAGGAATATTCTCTTCTTTACTGCCCAGGAACAGGAACAAAGAAAGGTTCTACATCCCTCAACCTCCTAATAGTGAAACAAGGGAACAACCACTGGACATGAGATTACTAACAATATTAAAAAATAAACCATCCTTAAAAAAATGCCCCAGGAAATAAGAAATAGTCATGCTGTAGAATTGTCTGCAAGGACAACTAAAACATTCTTCGCACATAAAAGTTAATGAAATGAAGTAGCACGCGCAAATTACCTTTGGTGGAAAAATATCATAATTTTTGTAAGAGAACTTCTTTTTCTTCTCTTCAAGCTTCTTTGCCATTAGGCAGCTAAAATCATTAGCCCCACAACAGAAGTCAACAATCTGTTAATGCAATTTTTATGAGTTGGATGAGTGACATCAAAACGTCGTATCAACAGAGCCAGAGAAGGGGGAAAAGTGTAAGAAGCAGATTTCCTTTTTGTGGCAAAGGCCGGTGAAAGATAAAATATTCACACGATGGTACATGATGATTGTCGGATTTCTTTTAAAGCTCAAACAAAGCAATTCAGAATTTCAATCCCTCAGAAGGAACCTCACCAATCATGTTCCTGATCACGTGCAGATCACCATGATCTTCTTCATTTAAAATTCTCAAGCATCAAGAGTGGAAACAAACTACTAAACATTAAGTTTCTTACCATGCCACCATCTTGAACATACCAATGGAGCTTGTCAACAATCTGCATCCAGAAATGTATAATTAAATTTGCACTTCACTCATATAATCATACAGAAATATAAGACACAAGCTTCAAGACACGTCATTTGTTTGAACCAAATGCCTATTTGACAGACAAACCCACAATATATGCATATGATTCACCAATTATGAACCTTTCACTAGTTCAAATAAGTCAACAACTGCTTATGTGCAATTTTTATTTGTCAATGGGAGACAAAAAGATACCTTTTAGGTACATGTCTCATCAAAATAACTGATAGCTTCAATATTTTCTCATAGAATTTTGGTTTAAAATTTTATTGGTTAAAAACCCTGTATAAAGTTCTTCAAAAAAAAAAAAACCTTGTATAAAGTTCAGATTAGATGGTAGCTTGTATACCTCACAATAAAGATTCAATGTAAACAAAGCAATCAGATGAAAGGGACCGATTAACTCATTTCTAAAAAGAAACTCACTAAAACATAGTGGGCTGACCAAGTGAACATCTACACTCGCTTCTTCGTCTATACGTGTAAGATGCTAGCTGCACTAAAAAGCCAAGTAAGGAAGCTAAGGAAATGAAAACATCCATCTTCTTTTCTAAATTAAGAAAATTTGATCTGTAAGGGGCACTAGTATTGAGAGACTAGTGATAGATGAAATCCAAATGCCCTACATTTTCTAATTCAAGAAGTTGAATTTGGCAAAAATTAGAAGAATTTCCTAGAAAATGCAATGGATATTGTAAATTTGGAGATTCCATAATAGCTTTCCACAAGCATAATAGAGTAACAATTTGCAAGTTGTCGACTTCCGTAGAATTACGTAGAAGTGTTACTTTGTGAATGGATTGGTGCACATTTGGTAACTTCTATGTTGCATGTGCTATTTTTCCCCATCAATCCACAACAAAAGGTTGAAAATCAATTTTTATCATTACTTATACATTTCATTCTGGTGCGTAACAATTTTCCAAAAAAAAGCAATGAAATGAAGGACCACATCTGCACATAAAACCAACTAAAATTGCCAACTGAAAGATGAAAAAAGGCTTCAGATTCAAAGAACGAGCCCCTCTTGAAGTTCATCCACTATTGTAAAATGTTGACCAAAGGAAGTGTAGCGCATACCATCCATGAATGGTGCAAGATGTACTCTAAGCTTGTCCTGCAGCCAATCAAATCAGCATATGAGAGATTGTTCATCAACAAAAAAATTGCAATGGGATGTAAAACATTTGATATGAAGCATACGAGGGCAACAAATTTTGAGAGGGGGCTATGTGAGTAAGCTAACATATTTTTCTTTTCTCAAGTATCAGCCAAACTGGGGGATAAATCATGCATGAACCTTCAAAGGTTATAAAAGATAGAGAAACAGCTAATTACAAAAAAATTGATAGATAAATAGATCAAATAAAACAAAATAACAATGAATGGTCAAAACAAATAACTGATTCAAGCAATGCTCCAAATATAGAACCAGATGAAAGGTAAGAAGCTTAATCTATAGTGTGAGCTCACATTAGGCCACAAAGGAAACCGATGCTTTTGAAAATTTAAAATAGGAAAGATTCCAAGTTTTGTAGGCTGTTTGTAATTGCATTATTTTTTAGATCAACGTCACATGCTCGTGGTACAAGACCTCTCGCAACTTTTGCGGTTGGTTGGCTTCTGTAGAGATAGCTAGTAGTGTCTAATGCATTGTCAATTATTTGTCCTACGTCTCTTTATAGTCTGCGTAGATGATAAATTGAACTGCTAGGATAAGATTGATTTAATGATCAAAGAAGGGCTATGGATAAGGGCATTGGGCATGCGATAGGTAATTCGTGGATTTTCCTTGTTGGTACTGGATTTTGAAATTTTGAATTTAAGCCACTATTATTTTTCAATGGGCGAAAAGGTGAATCTATGAAAGCAAATATCCACGTCTGCCCATGTTACAATAAAATGTGTTTTTTAAAACAAAAAAGTTTATGAAGGATTCAATTATTGTAGCATGCATTTAAGTTTACGTTTGCACCGTCCAGCTACATCAAAGGACGCATTGGATGGGATTGTCATCTAAATTTAGAAGAAGAAAAAAATTTCTTTCTTTCAAATTATTTTTGTTTATCTGCTTCTTGAATTCTCATTTTGCCTCTTTTCCACGTGCTGAAGTAATACTAACCCAATTTTCGTCAAATGAACCCCACAAGAGCATTTCATGGTTCACTAACAATGTGGTCGTCCTTGAGTTAGCATATGATTAGGGAATCTAAATAATTAAAAATCTGAATAAGAAAGCTAAACAATTTATTCTTGAGATAATTGTAAAAAAAAAAATTATTTTACGAATGCCTGCCTCGATAAATCATAAAATATTTATGATTAAATTTGTCAAATTAAAAGATTCAAGACTTAATTAGTATCCATATAATAGCACTAATATTTTTAAAGTAAAATCCTACTTAATTCTCATTCCAAAGATTCGCTTTTTTTTAATAGATGCAGAAGATAAAAATTAGACAACTAAAGGAAACTAAAATGTTTGCACCCCTATAATATGAAGTGATTCATGATACTTATGGTGCATTTGGTTCAGCATTCCCGATGGCCCATGGAGAAATGTTTGACAGTTTGACAATAATTTTAACGTAGTTTTCAAGAGAAAGTCAGCATTTGGAAAACTAAAAATTCAATACTAGTAGAGATTAACATTGAGCTTTTAGCATATAGCCAAATGCTAATATTCATTTTGTCTTCCAAAACTACCATCACCTATTAGTTATTAGTTTTTAAATGCTAAAAAAATCAAATAATATAAATACTAAGAAACAAAAAATCAAACTTCCAATTTTGCCCTCGGGTGACCTATGGCCGCCAGCACCAAGTCTTGTTCGCTGGCAACCATAGCCCTTTGTCGGATTGGCGAAAGAATTGGTTATTTTTTTTAAAATTATATATATTTGAATGTTTGTAGCATTATTGTCAAAATTTATATTTAAAAAGTTGCATATATTATTATTTTTTTCAATTTTAAGCAAATAAAATTAAAAAACTAATATTACTCGCCCAAAGAGCTTTTCAAATGTGTTTTTTACCAAACTACATTTATTTTAAAATTGTTTCTCAAAGCATAATTTAATAAATGGCCTTTGTATATATCCAAAGTCTTTTAGGTTTAATTACTTTGTATTTTTTAATGGATTTTCAAAATATTGCACCCAATGTACCTTGAGAAAGTGGATTTATCGTACCGTGTGCTGCTGGTCTGCACTCTCATCGTTGTTTCCACAAATGGAGAGAGCCCCTTGGGTGCAAGTAACCTACAAATTAAGTGCCATCTTACGCAGAAATACCTATTTAAATCTGAATCCCCCAGTCCATACGATCAACAATTGCCAATGCCCTAGTCAGTGAAAAAACAATTGCCACCCCACCTCTTTTTTAAACAAGTTAAATAATTGCATATAAAGTATGGTTGTGTATACGAGGATTTGCTACCAAGTCTCTAATGAGGATTACAACCATGTTACATGGGAATGGTCTAAAATGCTATTTCTACGTAGATAGGAAGATGAAGAAAGCTATTGGTCAAATGAATTTATTACAACAAGTTGAGTTGGAATACGAAGTTGCTGGGTGTGCGTCGGATTTGCTTCAGCATGCTAAGCTCTTTGAAAAATGGTTAAATGCTAATTGGAGCCGTCGTGTTGCAACTTGGACAATTATAAATCTATAAAGATTATAGTTTTCTCTAAGACTATATTCGGTCGTCCGGATTACTAAACGGGATAGGACTGGATAGGATATGATAAGAAATCCATTGATTTCTTCATATCCCATCAACTGTTTGGTGAACTACGGATTTAAAGTCGGATATCCTCATATCCTATCTAATCTACTATTTGGTGAACTATAGATTTAGTGTCACAATAAATTTTAGGAGTATTGACTTAGTCTCAAAAGATTTTTCTCACAGTCAACACCTTTTGGGAAAAAGTTGTCGTGTGGCCATTTTCGTTCAATTGAAGTCGGGGATTATTTCTGATTGTGAAATTGAGAATCATGAGGGATTTTTGGATAAAGAAAATAATCAATTTGATAAAGGAGATATCAATTGATTTTTGTGAGAGTTAATTGAGAGAAATTCAAGAGGGAATTTAGATGCAAATTGCAAGTGGGGACTAAGTGCTCTAATTGGAAATTTCTTTTGGGAACCTATGAGCTTATTAAAAAGAAATGGGATGAGAATTTTCTATGTTAGGAAATTCTTTTTAATTTCCCTCCCATCTCCTTTTTCTTTTTTCCTTTTTGGGACAAACACCTTTTCTTTTCCCCCTTTCTTTCTCTCTCTCTCTTCCCCTTTTTCTTTTCCCTTGTGTGAATTGCCCCCCCTCCACCGAATACCTTGCTATCTTCAACTTTGCTTCCTCCACCTTTATACTTTTTTGACTTTTCAAACACTCGTGGGTGGTTTTGGGTCCTTTTCGGGCCTTGAACTCGAGCCTTGCTTTGGGAAGAATCGACCCTTGTGTCATCCCCGTCGAATTGATCCGATTTGCGCGCGATTCCGGTGAGTAATCTTACTAATCCTTGCTTAGTGGACTAATTATACTTAAATGTTGGTTAGTGTTAAATAAATAGGATTAGGTGGTTAGATTAGTGTAGATTAGTGTTTATTAATCAATTGTGATGCATATTAGACTTTTTGATTGCGTAATTAGCAAATGGATGTGGTCTACTATTTATTGAATGTATCTTGGGATTTTTCCCAACCCTTATCGGGCTTCAATTAGGCAATTTGGGCCTAAATTGGATTTTTAGTAATTAATAATTAATTTTCGAAATTAATTAATTAATTATTTATTTTTTCGGAAATTCAACCGGGATGGCTGGTGATCAAGATTTTATGCTGACAATCATGGTGCAGTCCGTTTATTTAATTGAGTTGTATTTTGAGCTAAATTGGAATTAGTGTATTTATTTATTAATTTTCGGAATTAATTAATTATAATTATTTTCGAAAATTAAGGCTGCGATAGCCGATGACAGAAATTCCGTGCTGATTGTCGTGGCGCAATCTATTTATATATTTGAGCTCTACATTGCATGGAATTAAATGAATTGTGATGTTTTAGGGATTTATCCTAAATTGTTTGAAATTGAGTGAAATTGAATGATTGATTGGTAGATGGCCGAGTATGTTTATTTAGCATTTATAATACTTGGATGAGTTATAAAGTGGACAAAATCATGAGAGTGAATTGGAAATACTTTAGGCTATAATCGATCAGGTACGGTGTTATAGGCCTACGTGGTTCGGTGACTAAGGACGTCACTGGCGAAAACAACGCCTTTAAGAACGCACGTATTGGTCTAGTATATATATCATTGTGGACCTACGTGGTTCGGTGATTTGGGATATCATTGGCGAAAACGACGCCTTAAAGAACGCACGTATTAGTCTAGTACTCATATTATTGTAGGCATGTGTGGCTCGGTGATTAAGGACATCATTGGCGAAAACGACGCCTTAAAGAACGCACGCAATTGTCTATTAAACACATCGTTGTAGGCATGTGTGGTTCGATGATTTGGGATATCACTGGCGAAAACGACGCCTTAAAGAACGCACGCAATTGTCTAGTGGATACGTCACCTTGGCGAAGTTGACTCCCGAGAGCATTGATGTGGCTCTGTGACTGAGTATACTATTGGAGGTTATATGGTGTGGAATTAATGACTTAGAATGGTCCGACTGACATGTAATCAACTAGTTCAATTGATCAATGATTTGATTCGATTATCGTGATTTGATTGACTGTTCGATGTGATATATAAAGCATCCATATATAACATTGAATTTTAGGTTGGAACTGATGCCAAGGTAAGTCTTATGACTCGTGATGTGCTTAGGCAACCATGTGGTGTATTGGTTCCCTAATTGAGTCTTAGTGGGGTAGAATTTGCTAAGACGTAGTCTCATCCTAGTTGTGGGACAACATCTCAGGTCCCTAGATGGCAGCACCTCCTCCTCCTCGTATGCACTATGGCATCCTAGAGCGATTCTCAGAGTTAGAAACCCACTTTCACATCCATCCTCACCCGAAAGGATTGGAGTATGTACTGTTTCGGTCAACTGTCTGGGTTGACATGAGGGAAGAAACCCTGAGGCCCCACAAGTATCGATCATGGTACCGGGAGTATTTTGATGGGCGTAGAGAGGGTCCCATACCATAAGAGGATGTGCCTCATAATGTACTGGAAGAGGCATTTGGAGAGGGAACAGTTGATCATAGGGATGGATCGGTAGTAGCTGCAAGGGATCCGCAGCTTGAGGATGAGGCTCGCACTCCCGTATATTTGATCGATGATGACAACGGGCATGAAGATAACGGTGAGATGGTCGAGCAGGAGGTTGAAAGACCAGAGGAGGACGAAGACTGGGGAGCAGCTGAAGAGATGCCAGAAGATGAACTGGTAGCTGAAGCCGAGGATGAGCCCGAAGAGGAAGAGGAAGAGCTGGAAGAGAATGAGCTCAATGGAGAAGAGACTAAGGAGGATCAGGATGATCCTGATTACGACCCGAATGAGGATTGAGATCCCATCCCTTTTTGTGAACCCTGTCTTAGAGTAGATAGGTGTAAGACAAGTATGCTATGAATAGTATTGTAAATATACTTTGAGTTATGCTGTTAGTAAAAGTGTGGTTGTGAATTTCAATATGAAAAATATGGCCTGCTTTTCTATCCCATTGTTTTGTTGTCTGGGAATTTTATAACTACTTCCGCATGTGTTAATAAATGAAATTGTCGGCGATGCGTCTTGGGACGTCGCTATTAATTGACCAGGTGAGGGATGGGCACGCGTTCGAGGACCGGGGCGTCACAACTAGACCGCCTGAGCAGGTAAAATTCAACATTCCCCTAAATAAGCTTCTAGTTCCTGCGAGTTATGCATGGAAGTTATTGCAAAATAGCAATCGATATATTTTGCGTTCGTATTTGGTCGTCTCCATTTCATCCTAGTATCAGGTTTCTCTTTCATGGATCATTTTCGACTTTATTTTTCATGTTGAGCGTGATTTGTGCCGGTTCTCATGACTACCTATTAGTTAACATAAGCATATTCTAGTCTCTGCCATGCGCATGGATATAGGATCCACGTAACTTTAGTATACTCCGGTTGGGTTGGCTCCATTGTGATCCACTTGTCTACTTGGCATGAGACAATGCATCCACTTGCTTAATGCCCTTCTGTTGCCGGGTGGTACTTCACTTAGGGAGGTGTGCTGAAGCTCGATAATCAATGAAGTAACCATCCCACTCCCTATTGCCTGGAAAAAAAATGTGGAAGTTCATGTTGGAGAAATAGATGGGGTAGGTTTTTCAATTGTTGACTCAAACCTATATCTTAGTGGCTTAGCAAAATAGGGAGATACTTATGGTGCAAGAAATCAGTGTAGCATTATGCAGTTTAAACCATCATTTTATAGCTTAAAATCCAATTTATATTTAAGGATTCATCTATCGTTTGCAAGTATAGTTGAATACTCGCTAACTGTTTGAATGATGTTTTCCTGTCAATTTGGACTTACAAGTCTTCTTTTTATTATCATTTACGTCTTGGTTGTCCAAATTATATATTTTCTGGGATCTACTCCCTTTGCTTCGTGCTACTTTGGGTGTGCTTGGCACTGGACATGGCCCCTGGGAGAATTGTCGTACCTTCTTGTCCAATTTTTATGATCTTTGTATACGGTTCACTTGATTATGAACAGTTTTGTCATCACTTGATCCTGGTGATTAACATCGTTTTGCAGATTTTTAAGATTGTAAACTTGGCCAATGTGGGCTTCTTCCACCTTGGCCCCTGGGAATGATATCCCTTCCCGTTAGTTCGTACTTATTTGTGAAAGGGCCAATGTTGAGAAAGTCCCCTACCGGGAATTTGGGGAAGTAAGAAGAATTTAATGGTAATGCTGTGGAGGTTTCAACTTGAGAGAAATTATTGGATGAACAGCCTAAGCTATTGAGGCAATTTGGGATGGATCTGCTTCCTGTCCCAAGACAGGTCAGTTTCCAGTGTACTGATTGTTCGATAGTTGTTTGACATGCTTAGCAGATCTATGGTCTAATGTGAATGTTCCTGCTCGTCACAAGTGTCTCTCCGTCATAGCAAAGTCAATGGAGAATGTTGCTTTGATAAGCTCAATCAAAGGTCAGAAGGAAGTGATTTTGCGATTTCAAACAACGTAGGCTAAGAAGAAGAAGAAGAAGAAGAAGAAGAAGAAGAAGGAAACATATATATTTTTTTGTAACTTCTTCACGTAATGTAGCAAAATAAGGCTACGGAAGTTCTCTTTGCTGATTTTTTGCAGCAATTAATGCCAAAGAACTTAACAAGGTCCATAATTCCCACCAAAAGACAACCCTTCATAACTTTCAAACCTATATAAAAATAAAAGAATCATATTACTTTCTAGGTGTGCTGTCACATTAAAAATTTTGATGCAAGATTCTGATAAAGTTTCCGATGGATTGTGTTTTTGTTGATTTTTGAGTATGATTAATCAAAGATAATAATATTTGCTTTCCTTTGTAAATGGTCAATTGACAGGTTGAGGATGAGGAGCATAACCGGGACGATGACAATGCTTTGTAATATTTGGAAGAAGAAGAAGAAGAATGGCCTATAGAGATCATCTGGCAAGGGAATGAAATAACAGTAGAGAAGAAATAACATCAACTTTCCTAAGAAGGGCTCGAACTTGCAAAAGTAGCTTTTACGACAGTATATGTCTAATTATGTTTTTCTGGACTAAGCTGTTGACTTTTTTCCATTTCATGTTCTATTCTTTGGTTGTGGCAAGATAAAGCTCATTGTCCTTTCCATCAGAAGACTGGATCTCTTTGGTTTGGTCAACGATGCAGCAAATCCCACTCCTATTCTGATAAATCACGCATGTTGCTAATTAAGAACATGTATAATAGTCCTGCCCTAGGATGGGAGCAAGATGAGAGGCTTGAGGTCTGTCAATGATGCCTTCATTTAGTTCACGTATCCTGAGCATTTTGGACCACCAACAAATTAAAAATTTTGATGTTGGATTATGATAAAGTTGCCGAGCAATTGTAGGCAGTGGATTTTGTTTTTGTTTTGTATTTTAGTATGATGAAGCAAAGATGATAACGTTGGCTTTCTTTTGCAAATGGTGAATTGATAGGTTGAGCACAAAGAACACAATCGGGGCGATGGTGATGCCTGGGAATATGTGGAGGAAGAAGAAGTGCCTGCAGAGACCATCTTGGAAGGGAATGAAATAACAGCAAAGAAGAAATTACATCAACTTTCCTAAGATGGGCTCTGACTTGCACAGGTAACTTATTATGACGGTATATGTCTAGTTATGTTTGTCTGGGACTAATTTGTTGTCTTTTTTCGTTTCATGTTCTATTCTTTGCTTGTGGCATGATAAAATTCATTGTCCTTTCCATCCGAATACTGGATCTTGTTGGTTTGGTATGCATGGAGTTACAATAGACCAAGTAAATTGCTAAATAGGCATTAAATATGGGAAGAGACTTTGGCGAAAGAGTGAATTTCGTGTGGCGCTGGTAAATTGTTGATGTCATTATGCATGCTTGCAGGTGTTGAGTCAACATTTTTTTTTTCTGTTAGGGAAGAGAATTACAATCTTAAGGGGTTTTCTGTTGGGGATAACACCCAACAGAATCCCCAATAGAAAAGAGGGTGAGTGAATTTCGGTTGGTGTCTTATGGGGGTTTTCTTATAGGTGTGACAACTAGGAATTACGAGGGAACGGATCTATTATGGGATTGAAGGCTGTGGGAAAGGAGAGAGGGCTGGAGATGAGAGAAATTGAGACGAAAATGGATTCGAGGTGGAGATCGTTGAGGGTGAGGATGAATCGAGTTTTGATGAAAATGCGACTGAAGCGGGAGCGGGAGCGAATTGCACGGCCGTCTTCGTCGCTATCAACAACATCGGGCCAAGTATGTTTCTTCTGCACTTTATTTTCTCTGTTCTTTAGAAATTGAGTGTGAGATTACAAGGTTTGGGGGGAGGAGAGGGGTTGCAAAAACGAGATCTAGGAAATAATAAAAATGAGATAAGGCTAGGTGTTAGTGGGTCACGATTAAATAGATTGGGCCAAGAAAAGCAATTGTGGGCTTAAAAACCCAGACCGATAGGGTCCATGTCAGTTTAGCTGGGCTTAGCTCGTCTTCGTCGCTATCAACAACATTGGGCCAAGCATGTCTCTTCCACACTTTATTTTTTCTATTATTCAAAAATTCGATGTGAGATTGCAAGCTTTGGGGGGAGAGGGGTTTTGCAGAAACGAGGTTTAGGAAATAATAAAAATGAGAAAAGGCTAGGTGTTAAGTGGGTTAGGATTGAATAGATTGGATCGAGAAAAGCAATTGTGGGCTTAAAAACCCGGACCGATAAGGTCCACGTCAGCTTAGCTAAGATGGGCCCTTTGACCCGATCCAATTTTCTTTTTGTTGATATTAAAAAAATAATAAAAAATAAAAAACTCATAATAAAAACTGGTTAATAAAAATTGGTGTCGTTATTGGATATGCTTGCAATTACATCTTCTCGAAGATGAACAGGTGACGTGATATGTTTTGGGAGGGAGTAACATCGTTGACGTTGCTGGCCATTGTGCTATGTGCCATGCCAGAATCACCACACTGGCTCATATATACGCCGCAAATATTGAAGAATGCTGGAGTCATAAATATTAATGAGAAGATCCATTGGATTGTTCTAATCGACCTTCTGAAGACTGTATGCATCCTTGTTGCCGCTTTGCTACTTGACCGACACGGTCAACGGCAATTGCTTTTGATCGGTATTGGTGGGATGGTAGTATCCCTTATTACTAATATGGTCAATCTTCATCAAGCAACTGCCAAGACTAATAAGTGATACTACCATCCCACCAATACCAATCAAAAGCAATTGTCGTCGACCGTGCCGGTCAAGCAGCAAAGCGGCAACAAGGACACATATAGCCTTCAGAAAGTCGATTAGAACAATCCAAAGGACCTTCTCATTAATATTTATGACTCCAGCCTTCTCCAATATTTGCGGCATGTATATGAGCCAGTGCGGTGATTCTGGCATGGCACATAACACAATGGCCAGCAACGTCAACAACGTTACTCCCTCCCATAACATGACACGCCACATGTTCAATTTTTGAGAAGATGTAATTGCAAGCGTATCTAATAACAACACATAAGAAAATTGGATCGGGTCAAAGGGTCTAGCTTAGCTAAGCTAACGCAGATGCTATTGGTCCAAGTTTTTAAGCCCACGACAACTTTTCTCGACCCAATCTAGTCAATCCTAACCCACTTTACACCTAGCCTTATCTCATTTTTATTATTTCCTAAACCTCATTTTTGCAAAACCCCTCCAAAGCTTGCAATTTCACATCCAATTTATGAATAATAGAGAAAATAAAGTGTGGAAGAGACATGCTCGGCCCAATGTTGTTGATAGTGATGAAGACGGGCTAAGCCTAGCTAAGCTAACGTGACCCTATCGGTCCGGGTTGTCACACCCCGAACCTTGAGCACGTGCACATCCCACTGCGGTCAATCAAATATGCGATGTTCCCAGGTACTCATCGCCGACCCATTCATTTTAAATGCGCATGTGGAAGCGTATCATAAAACCCCTGACAATAAAATACGGGATAGGAAAGCAGGAAGCAATTCCACAACATAACATTTTCACAAACAGTAGAGTTACAAACAGAGGTCTATGGCCAAAAGTCTACAAAAGACCAGCTCATAAAAAGGAACTGTCCTACGATCCACAAGTCGGACACATTCTCCAATCCTCATGACTTCACTTCTACAACTCCTCAAAGCCAACCAAAACGATTTGGCCGCTCCGTCCACTAGGGACCGGAAAATTATGGCCCACAACGGGGTGAGACTTTGTCTCAACAAGTACACCCCTAAACCCCTATTAGAAAGGAAATACACCCTAGGATGGCCTAGCCACACAATGAGACTTACCTTTGCCTTAGTTCCTTTCTGCAAGTTAGCATAATTCATATCACTCAATCACATGCAGTAATACGAACTTAAACAACCGGAACGCAATCACTTTCATATAATCGACAACCACAAGGGTCCTGATTATAAGACCGAACCGTTATGACACATCTCATTCCATGCCACACAATTATGTCTCATAATCCAACGCGTCAATCAATACCCAACATGCGTTCCAATTGTCATTCACGGCCACTCAAGGGCATAGCCTACTCGCAGTTTGGCTACCTACTGACATTAATGCTAGGCATTGCCTCTCCACCTTGGAGTGCAACTTTGTCATTACGTCGACGGCGTTCTTGAAGGAGTATAGGTCCATAATCAACTGCGACCCAAGCTCGTTGATGTGGGGCCTCCCATATAGGAGTATCCCAAAAAGGGTACGTCCAGCTCAACAGCTCAGGACGGGTTCACATTAACCAACACACGACAATTCAAGGTCGGCCCAGGATACCATGCATTTCACTCAATTGCCTCAATTAAAATAGTAATCCTGGCCGCTTTCCTTCGTTTTAAAAACATCCGAGAAAATAGTTGTGCGTGGGTATACGTCAATATTCGAACTAGAAAACCAATACATTCTTTTTTCAAACCCCACTGTTTGATATTATAAATAAAATCTATTTTCGGTGTTAAAACCCGAGACCCGGGATTTTCTATATAAAATCCATACTTTTCACAATCAACACCCAATTTGCAATATCCAACCATCAAATTAATAATTTGAATGCACAGCAATAATCAGCGTAAAATTCTGAGAATTTTTTTTGGAAATAATAAATAATTAAATTTATTTCGAAAATTAATTAAATAATAATATTTTAATAATTTTATATAATATAATATATTATTAAATAATTAAGTAATTTCGAAATACTGATTTAATTCAAAATTATTAATTAAGGTCCAATCAAGATTATAATAATCTAAACATCTAATTAGCATTAATTAAACATACTTTAAACTAATCACACCCCTTAATCTAATCCACACTTAACCAAACTAAACTAATAACCTAATCTCACTTAACTTAAACTAAACCTCCCTAAGCATCATTAACCTCTCTAAGCAAGGGTTAGAGGATAAACTCACCCGATTAATGAACCGATTGGACCAAAATGACAGGGATGTCATGGGGAACAACTTTCCTAAAGCGGGCCAAGCTTCCGAGGTCGGGAAGCCAGCCAAAACGGGCCAAAACTCCGCTGTGATATCCATTTTTTTTGCTACAACGTTGGTGTCGACGGAGGGGAAACGGGCTGGCTTGGGACTGAAACCAGTAGGGGAAGACCAGCGATGGCTTGGATGGGCCGGTGGGGAGGTCAATGGCAGCTCACGGCAGCAGGCACGAGCTCCGGCAGTTCCTGGAACGTGTGGACCGAGACAGAGAGGGATGGCTAGGTGTCAACCAAGTGCGGGCAAGTGAGGAGCAACGGTTGTGCGTGGGATGGCGAGCGGCGACGCCGTGCAATCCAACGGCAGCGTTGCCGGCGGTCCAGCGACTTGCTAGCTACTCCGACGTCTTCACAGATCTGCTGGGACGCTGAGTAGCAGCTGAAGATGGAGGAAAGAGGCAATGACAAGAGAGGGAGGCGGAGGTGCGACTGGACAAGCGACGGCCTCCAGTGAGCTTACGGTGGCGTTCCGGCGTGAGGTGTGCGATGACGGGGCTCCTCGGTGGTTCTTCTAGTCTCCTGAGGTCTCGCACAGCAGGGAGAGGAGGAGAGAAGAGGGTGCCGACGAGGGAGAGAGAGAGAGAGGAGAGAGAAACCATGGGGGACCACTTCTCTCATTTTTTTTCTTTTTCTTTAATCCCTCAAACATGGCCCACCATGACCTCACATGAGGTCATCTTCCACTCACACCAAGCTTCCACAACAATCCTCCAATGGGTCCAATTGCTTCCTCTGCCGTGGCATACAAATTCAAAATCTTGTACATCACATTCTTTCAATTCTCTTCTAATTGAACCAAATTGAAATCCATAAATTAATCCAATGTCACTACACTTCAATTCACAATTTTACTTGACCGTAGAACCATCTTGAATATCAAAAGTACGACCAAAAGCGGGCCTACCAATTTTCCCGAATCAAATTAACCATATTGATTTTTCGTTGAGAATTCGACTTGCATGAAAAATCTTCTGAAGATGAGTTGACGTTCCTAAAATGATTTGTGACACGACAGAACTTTCAATTTCTAAATTCGATTTCAATTTCATGGTTAATTTCAATTCGACGTGAATTTAACGCGTCCTAATCTACCGGGTAACTTTTAGAAATTTTCGTGCATTTGACCTGTGGTTGATTATTTTCAAGCCACAAAATAAATCTTCGACACATTGGCAACTCTCGATTGTCGTAGAAATCTCAAGGTTTCAAATACGGACACAGGTACCAAAACGACAGAAGAATCGGTCTAGTGCCGATCGACAAGAATTGTGAAATTAGGTGGAATCACCCACTTAATCACATACCTTTGTCGAGTCGACCTATCTCCGATTTCTAATTGATCATACTGTGTCATAATGATCTCTTGCAGATTTGTACGGTCGAACAGTCGTTTCATGGTCGAATTTTCAAGTCTAATGCGTTAGAATTCCTTAACGGCTTCACCTCATAGATTAGTTATCCCATAAGTAATCAGTTCAGGGAAAATAACTATAAGCGCGTCAATGAAATGCCCAACTATTTTGATCGAAATCAAAACCTGAAATTTAGGATGTCACACGGGTTTTTAAGCCCACAACTGTTTTTCTCGGCCCAATCTATTTAATCGTGATCCATTAACACCCTAGCCTTATCTCATTTTTATTATTTCATAGATCTCGTTTCTGCAACCCCTCTCCTCCCTCCAAACCTTGCAATCTCACACTCAATTTCTAAAGAACAGAGAAAATAAAGTGCAGAAGAGACATACTTGGCCCGATGTTGTTGATAGCGACGAAGACGGCCGTGTAATTCGCTCCCGCTCCCGCTCTAGTCGCATTTTCATCAAAACTCGATTCATCCTCGCCCTCAACGATCTCCACCTCGACTCCATTTTCGTCTCAATTTCTCTCCTCTCCAGCTCTCTCTCCTTTCCCACAACTCTCAATCCCATAATAGATCCGTTCCCTCGTAATTCCTATTTGTCACACCTATCAGAAAACCCCTGTAAGACACCGACCGAAATTCACTCACCCTCTTTTCTGTTGGGGATTCTGTTGGGTGTTATCCCTAACAAAAAACCCCTTAAGACCGTAATTCCCTCCCCTAATAGAAAAAGCTGTTGACTCAACACCTGCAAGCATGCATAATGACATCAACAATTTCCTAGCCACACGAAATTCACTCTTTTGCCAAAGCCTCTTCCCAGATTTAATGCCTATTTAGCAATTTACTTGGTCTATTGTGACTCCATGCATACCAAACCAACAAGATCCAGACTTCAGATGGAAAGGACAATGAACTTTATCATGCCACAAGCACACTTTAGAAGAATCCTTATGGAAACACATGAATTAGCTGGAGACATTTTTTATTTTTTGTGTTCCTGCTCTGGTTTGCACCACCGAAATAGCACACTTTGTTTGGCCTTGCTACGAGAAATCTCTAGTTCCTATTCCATAAGTTGTCAGTAGATCGAAGCATTTGAAAGTCTTAAGTTACATAAAAATGTCAGAACTGGGAACATTAAGTATTCTAAGAAAGCTTGCTTGCTTTCTTGATGTATCCATTAGATTAGCAATCAGTCATAGTCGTCCAACTTCTAAAACGATAACCATGGGGCTAGGTGTCTGAACCTCGCTTCTTGGATGGTTTGGGGAAAATGGCTTATGCAAGATTACTGGGCCACTAGATTAGATAGTGACAAAATAGAGGTTTAAGTATCCATCTGTTAACTAGGGGCTGTATCCAAAAGGATGAAAGCTTGAAGATGTGTGATCAATAACAATGCAAGCTGTACTATTTTGGAGCAACATAAGTTTTAAGGACCGTTAAATGTGCTATCGCTTCTAGGCATTTAAGCTCCCATCTCACTATGCTTATCTTATGTAATGCAAGGGAGATGCCAGGGCTTTTTGTTTCATCAGCTTTTCTTAGTTTTATTATAATATCCAAAAAGATCCACAACTCACCCAGCGAGCATTTGGAAGCAGGCGGTCAAGACGTCGGATTGACACTCGACTGAAAGATTCATAGGTTTCACCCAATCTACATCCATCAGCGTCTAACATCTCTAAGATTCTCTCAATGTTTTCCTTCCCCTGGAGTACTTATATTAAGAACTTCTTCTACAGTAAACTAAAAAGAAAAGAAACTATAAGAATATACTGCCATACCTGAACAATAGGAAAGTAGACACACTTCAGGCAAGCATTAGCCTCGTGAATTGCTGTGGAACCTGAAAAGTATTGCAGCTTTTTATATTAGAGAAAATCACAATCTAAGTGACATTCTTAGGTAAAACTAGTACTAAAAGCATTGATGCCAACAAATGAAAGAAGGGCCGAAGAACGATAAAAGTTGGACAACCTAGAATAAAAGATGATATAACTCTGTCTCCTCTTCTATAAAGAATGGGACAGAGAACTACAGATACTTACCGAGTTTTTTATTTGCGTCAGTGTCCTCTGTGATCGAAAAATGGACTTGAATTATAAAATCAGGACCATTGCATGAATGCAAGTTGGTAATTGCAACCTTCCCTCCTTCAATTTCAGCTAAATCAATACCATTAACCTGACAAAGCACAAACTTATTTCATGGTGCAAAAAGCTTACTTTGAGATCCCATTAAGCAATAATGGGTACTATGTTTTGAACAAACCATACACTATGACACGCTCATATCATAAGGGTCTAAATAGCAAACCTTCTCAAATTAGTTTATATATTTGCAGGCAGGCATAGCAAGAACATGAAATCCGAAATTGTTCGTAAATCTGAATGACATAGTTACATAGTTGGATTGTGCCTTTTCTATCCCAATATTAAGAATGTACAAAATTGCCTATTCATAGTGGACAAAAAAGACAAATGCAATAACGGGTACTATTTTTTCTGCAAACCATACACTATAAATAGCAAACCTTCTCAAATTACTTAATATATTTGTAGGCATAGAAAGAACAAGGAAATCTGAAATTGTTTGTAAATCTGAACAACATAGTTACATAGCTTAATTGAGGCCAGCTAAAAAGCAAAAGCATTATGTGGCCGAAGGAGTTAATATTAGAGTCCACCAACGGTGCATTCCATACCTCATAATGGACTGGTCTGATAGTCCTCCTCAAATTCGACAAACCATCACACTGCAAACATTCAAATTAATTAGAAATAAATCAAATTCAGGTATCCTATGTAATCCTTACAAAGAAGAAGCAAACTTGCATAAATCTGAAAAATCATTTTACCTACTACTTGCTATCTTAGACATTGCTCTACCTTGATATCCCCAGTAATACAGAAAGTAACAGTTATGAATTCACCAGAAGGGAGAACTCATTAGCATAGTTTTAGATCATAGCCGAGAGTAATACTCTAAAAAATATTGACCAAAGCCATACCCCCATTGGCCGCAATGCTAACTGAACCCGACTTTGTGGTCAGGTAGCAGCATTTATGAACATTGTGCAGTGATGGCATTATAGCATTATTGCGTGTGCCATAGCAGCAACTTTTCATAGGAGCAACACAGGAATTATGATACCACATCGATATTCTATTTGGAGAAATCAACAGCAGTGTTTGATTTACTCCAATTTCTGCAGTACTTAAACTTTCCACCACCACAAGTCCAGGCAATGAAGATGACATAACGCAGTTCTGTCTAAAAAATCTAGCAAAACTCTTTAAAACGTTAGACAATTAAGACATCATTTTAAATTTCAAAAAAGTGATATGACTCTTTCCCAAATTTAGCTGATGAACCCCATAAAGCCAAGAGAAAAAGACCGGCATGACTTTCTCCACTTGTAATGAAATAACGTCTCTATAAAAGTCTTGTTGAAGAGTGCCCCAAGGCACTTGCTAAGCATACTTATACGAAATGTTTCAATTTCTAAAGTATTAACTACACATAACAAAAGTAAAACAGTGCATAAAAAACTGTGAACTTTCCTCAATCTGTGGCTTAACAAGGGCCCTGCAAGCACTCTTTAGAAAGCACAAAGAAAACGCTAATGTCAGCCGTGGTTCAGCATATGCGGAAGCAAGAATGGATCGATATTAAGCTTCGACACGAATTAACAATCGGCTCTCTCCTAGTCATCTTATGAAACAAGTGTTTCGACTCATGATCAACGTGAATTCTAGCCAGAACGTGACAAATGAAATTCCTAACATCGTCATCTCTCACGAATATATCTCGGTATCGCGAGATCGGGCCGCAAGTTCATCGATTAAAATTTATGCCCTCGGTTCCAGAATAGGGTGAAGAAGGAAAAAACAGGGTATTGAAGAGGAAGGATTTACCTGATCGGAAGTGGCGGGCAGTTGTTGCTCGCTCGCCAAGGAAGCTCAAAAGGATGGCCGATGCTCTTCTTCTCCTCCGGCAAACTTTTATGTTCACTGGTACTCATCGCTCGACCACAGACAGAGGCGATGTCCGATGGAACCCTACCGAGAGCAGGACTGAGCTTCAACGATGTTCAGCTTCTGACCTGCAAGGCTCCCCTCGGCCGGGTATGGTGATCCTCCTCCTTATCTCCCTCTCTCCCTTCTGGCCAAAACTAGCACCATTAGCCAACGATCTCTCCCCACTTCTTCTTCAGCAAAGCTCTGTAGCTCCGCTTTTTTCCTGATGTCCGACCCCCACACTCTCCTCTCCCTCTCTCGGTGAAAATTCTTCTTCAGCGAGATTTTTCTGCCCCTCCTTCCTGGCCGACGATTCCACATAAAACAGATCACCCCCTTTGCCAAGCGAGAGCCTCCCTTTAGTAATCGCAGAGACGGACCATAGTAGAGAATTTCAGACTTCAACGCCCATCTGCAAACTTCAATTTATGAGGTTCGTTCAATGGACGCCTCGGCTACAAACTTGAAGACCAGGACCATCTCTTTGAAGTTGCTATGTGGAAGCGTTTTCTAAGCTTCTTCTTCAATAAAATCAATGAAAGTTGCTGACATAAGGATTTGATCGCAACAAATATAAAGGCAAAAGCCGAGAAAACTTAGAATTAGTGGAGAAATTGCAGGGAGAGATAGAAATCATGAAGAGCTTCCAGAAATCGAGAAGACGAACTCGATTTTGTTCCCACGTTCTCTATTCAGCCGAGCAAGAAGACGGATGAGAGAGAAGTAATGGAGAAATCGTGAAAAAGAGAGACGACGAATGATGAGGCTCTGCTATCCCTAGCCGAGAGAGAGAATTAGTGGAGAGAATTGAGAGATTTCGCTAGCCGAGAGAGTGAATCCGTGGAGATCTTGTGAGAAAGAATTGATAGAGAGAGAGTTGGCGGTAAGTCCCCAACCTAGAGAGAGATTTTAGCTTTAGAGAGAGACAACAAAAATCCCCCAAAATCCGAGCCCCCCTCTTGCCTCGGTTTTTCAATCTTCCGAGGGAAAACCCAATGATCCGACCCAATCTTCGCTCCCTTGTGTGCCTCGGAGGAACAAAGCCAATAGAATTACAGGGAAATTCAAAAGATAAAAATTAATTTCCACCCTCGTTTGATCCAAGGGCTCTAGTTGATTCCTTCATGGTTATCAATATCCTTCTTGAGATGGAAATCAACCCCCCCACCCCCCAAAAAAAAAAAAAGAAAAAAAAGAAGAAGAAGAAAGTGCGTCCGATATGATTTGAACCTACACCAAAGATTCATAAGGCCTCTGTCCTATCCATTAGACAATGGACACTTTTTTTTCTGATTTTTTCGCATTTTTTACTTTCATATCCCTCCCTTACATATTCTCATGTTCGGGAAAAAAACTATGTTAAGACGAGAATTTTGGGAATTGCATATTCAATTCAAAGATGGATTTATATAAATAAAACTTTTGCCGACCAAAAAAAAAGGTGATCCAACGTAATCAAGATAGGATCCAAAACAAAATAATAATGAAAATTATAGCATTGGCATGTTTGTTTGGGTTTTGTCAGTAAACCTAATTAGATTAGTAAAAGAGCGCTCCTAATTCAAAATTAAAATATGTCAGAGGATTTTTAACAAAATAGATAGGGCTTCATAAAACTATTTATGTTATGACATAAGAATGCGTTGCACAATAAGCCACAGTTCCTTTTTTTCTTTTTTTCCACTAAAGGAAAAAAATAAGGAAAGAAAAGAAAGAATAATCATAATATAATAAAAATGACACTTTGCTTCTATAGAATGAAATTCCATATCATAGGAATGGAAAGATCCCTTCTTCTTATTGTTGTTTCAATAATCAATAATAAGCATTTTTGTTTTCAAGCAAATCATTTTATCTATGATTTGGAATGGAACAAAAAAATGACCTAGCTATGTATTGAGCAGGCTAGGCCATGGAAGGAAAAAAAAAAGAAGCTCTTCTCGAAGAAGATGTATTCTCGCTTTTTATTCAGAACGTTTTCTTTATCTAACATGGGATTGCATATAAAATTAGTATAGGGAAAAATAATAAAGATAGATAAAGAAATGAAAGCCTTTTTTTCAAGCCTTACTTTTTTTTTTTTAAGCCTTTCTTTTTGTGTAATGTCAAATAGTAATTGTCCTTTTTCAATTTGGAGATATGGCTGAGTGGACTAATGCATCAGATTGCTAATCCATTGTACGAGTTTTTTGTACTGAGCGTTCAAATCTCTCTCTTTTAGTTTCGTGGATGACTTGTTATTTTATATATTTATTTTTTTCAAAACCTTTCCTTTGTTTTTTTTTTTGTATTTAATATAATAAATAAAGGAGGTACAATAGATAAAATCCTAAGTAAAAACATTGAACAATTAAGCAAGTAAAGGCCTTTTTATTCTTCATGTCCTAGATCATTAGATAAGAATCCAAAGATGAAGAGAGAAACAAAAGATACCATTATTGTGTAAACAAAGAGTCTGAGAGTAAGCATTACACAATCTCCATAATCTTTTTTTTTTCTAGAAAAAAGAAGTAGATTCTCCATTTTTATACCCCATATCCTATTTTGACACCAAAAAACAAAATGGTTTCTTGACAACAAAAATTAAAAAGAATTTTCAGCAATCCATTTGGAAAAAAGAGTCGATTTTTTCATTAAAAAATAAATAAAATTCATTCCTACTTTGAAATGACTCTAAAAGGATTTTTCAATAAATGAAAAGGAATCCAAATGACAAAAAGAAAGAGGGTGAATAAGATTTTTTGCAACTATCTAAGAATTTTTTGAATCAATGATTCATGTTGTAAGACTTATATGATCTTATCCATTGTTCAATTTTTCTTTCTAATTAATCATGTCTAGGGTAGTATTAAAGATCTGATTGAAAACTTATAGAGCTTGCCAAACAAAGACTAAGAGAAAAAAAGAGGAGTATTACTTGCATAAAATCTATAGTTGGATTCAAAAAAGCATAGGTTTCAAGTAGGGCTGTCAAAATGGGTTAAAGACCCATATTTTAATCCACATTTATAAAAGTAGGTCATATATAACTCATCTTAAAATTGAGATATGGGTTAGAGATGGGTTTAAAAAAGAAAAGCCCAAACAAAATGGGTCATATTTGGGTCAGATATGGGTCACCAATATCAACCCTCTCTCTCTTTCTTCTCCCTAGCTGGATGAACTCCTCCTTGACAATACCGCTTACAGCATCAACCTCTTCACCCCAACCACCACCTCAATTGTCTCTGCCTGGCTCCATTGCCATCCGCCCCGCTCATGGTGTACATATCCTTCAATGGCATGGTCAACCTCGACCCCTCCCAGTTTTCCAAGCTTGCCCTCGGACATTTGGGTGCTCAGGTACGCGATGGTGGAGATGGAGACATGGAGGCTGGCGATGGCTATAGGTGAGCTCCGCCTCATCAGATTGAGCTCGCAATGAGCTCACTAACCTTGGTAAAGCCAAAGCTTGTTGGCCTCAACAAAGACAGAGCTCACCTACAATTAGTGAGCTGCGAGCTTGCCGGCCATGACAAAGCTTGAGCTTGCCTAGATCTAGCGAGCCGCGAGCTCGACGGCCACGACGGGGCTCAGGCCAATGAGCTTGGGCCGGTCACTACCAATAGAGGAACAAGGAGGAAGAAGAAAGAAGAAGAAGAAAGAAAAGAAAAAAAATAAAAATAAAATAAAAGATAATAAAAAATTCAAAATTTTTAAAAATAAATAAATTTTGATTTTTTAAAAAATATTTTTGGCAGATAGATTACCTCATATATATTAGAGAAGTACTCTTAGAGGAAGCTATCCCCAATGTTGTCTTAGATCAAAATTCAATCAATATCAAAATACAAATTCTAAACATTATAATGTAATTTTTAATTTGGTAAATCCAATTAAGAAGCTATACATTTGCGTATCCAAGAAGAATTGTTATAAACACATATTATTTTCATGTCAATCATTGATTAATCAAACTTTTTCTTATCAAGAATTTTTTAGAAGTATTTTAGTTTAAGGTTTTTCGCTTTTTTTTTTTTTTACTTACTAATTTTTTATTGTTTAATTACTTTTTAAATTGATTTGATCGGGTATTGGTCGGGTCAGGTATGGGTCGTCAAATTTTCATTACATGAAAATGGATCAAAATAAGTTAAATGAGTCAATATGGATCGAACCATTTTCAACCCAACCCAAATCCATTCATTTGATGACCTTAGCCTAAGGCAATTTGGCTAAGAAAGAACTACTCGAACAAAGAGGGGAATAAAGACAGATACACATCTAAAGATATTAAGCATAACAAACATTTTTTTTCTTGGACTTGGAGATAACTGTATCATGCTCGAGTTGTTGTTATTGATAATTGATATCCCTTAAAAATGGACTTGGAGATAACTACTCGAACAAAGAGGGGAATAAAGACAGATACACATCTAAAGATATTAAGCATAACAAACATTTTTTTCTTGGACTTGGAGATAACTGTATCATGCTCGAGTTGTTGTTATTGATAATTGATATCCTTTAAAAATGGAAAAAAAAAAAAGGGTAAGGTATCCCAAAAAATCCTTCTTTGAACTCATCTTATAAAAAAATCCTTCAATTCTCCCAAGAAGAAGAATCCATAGATATTTTAGATTGGAATTGATGAACAACCAAAAATAATACTTGTGTTTATTAGTATTGAATGTAAATTGAACTGGAGCGTCGTCAAGTGGAAAGGCAATAGGTTTTGATACTACTATTTAGAGGTTTGAATACTTCCATCCCAGGGAAAACCTATTATATATATAGGAATATCTATTATCGAAATAAAGAAAGTTTTTCTTTTTGAACTACTTTCTCTACTATTTAAGATTCCAATATTGGATGTTTTGTGATTCTCCTTTCTGATTTATTGATTCTTTTCTTCCTTAAATCATATTTTTCACAAATTGAATTGAACTAAAATACATATGGATGGAACCGAATCGAGTTGTGACCAAAAAACATAGATTTGAAATTTTAAAATAAAGAAAAAAAAAAGGATGCAAAAGCGGTTGAATTTGCTTTTCATCATATGTCCATACCCTTATACAATGAATACTCAATATCCATATTGAAGTTTAAGTTAGTTACTTCAAAAAGCCTTACATCCCATATATCAAGAACTGATTAATGATGTAAGATAGCAATTTCAATAGCTATGCTTGTACATAATGGATTAAGACATAATCAACTTACATATATATAACATAATTATCTTCTTTGAACCTCACCTCATTGTTAGGTGTTTCATTTTGTATTTGATTTCGTTCTCATAAATAATTGTAAATATATGTAATAATATAGACATGGGGGTAATTCATACATCTTGTATTCTCCCTTACTTTAAATAAAAATTATTGAACAAATCCCCACCAATCAAAGAAATTACGCATAAAATGAGGAAATGCTTAATGTATTATTGCCGTTCTATTTCAGTGATGAAGTTCTTTTTCTTTTCTTTTTTTCTGAAAAAGATTTTGGATTTGTTAATTTGCAATAACCTATATTGAATATTCACAATTCATTTCAATGACAATTGTTCAGTCTATCTAATAGAAGGAGCTCTTTTTTTTATGATTTTCTTTTTCAATATGAAATGAAAGAAAAAGAGCCTAAATCTTCCTTTACATCAAAAATATTTTTATCCCTCCACGAAAAAAAGAAATATATATTTTTAATTACTAAAGTTTAGGATTAATTCAAAGATGAATTATTTATGATCATAGATGCAATATTTAGTAAAAATTTATTCAAATAGTGATATCTAGGTCGTTTTTCTTTTCTTTTCAATTCAATAACTATCTGAATTTAGTGGTCTCTTATGAGTATTTGATACTTGAAGAAGTCTAAGTTTGTTGAATTCATCCTTTCAAGTTTTACTTGAAGATGCAATGTAGAATCAATACAAACAACTTTTTTCTTCCTAACATTTAGAAACCTAATCTTTAGAAATTAATAATTAATAGATAAAATAAAATATTACATCGATCCAATAAAAAGAAAATCGAGGATTAAAATGAATTCTTTCTAAGACTTCTTTAGAAACTAATGTGAAGACCAAATAGTGACTATTCACGATTCCCTAATTGAATAATTATATATTGGTTTCAAGCTAGAGGAATATCATGTTAAAACTTCGTTTGAAACGATGTAATAGAAAGCAATGTGCGAATTAAAGGACGTGATCAGTTGTGGATTTTTACACCCATCATTTTATTGCATAGGAATGAAGGTGCTCTTGACTCGACATTCTTTGTTTTGTTCCACTAGAACCCTCATTTTTTTTCCTTGGCTTTGTAGTGTAAGTAGCATATGATGTGACTTCAGGAGAAAGTATCGATTCATTTCTTAAGGCAAGGATCTAGGGTTCATGCTAATTAATAAGTCAAAACAACTTACCAAACATACCTCCTACATGTGAGGAATCAACACCACCAGAAGAAGGTGGAACATTGGATTCCTCCACTCAAGACGTAACACCACCATCCTCTCCAAGCCAAGTACAAGAAGAGTCTACTCTAAAATCCCCTATACCAAGGGTAAAGTGTCTAAGGAAAGTCTACGAAACATGCAATTTATGTCCTTAGAACCATAAAACTATGAAAATGCTTCCAAAGAAGAAGTTTGGATTAAAGCCCTGGAGAAAGAGATCAAAATGATCGACAAAAATGAAACTTGGGAGCTCATCGATCGCCCCAAAGATAGAGATCATAGGTGTCAAGTGGGTCTACAAGACAAAGCTTAATGTAGATGGATCAATTTAGGAGTATAGGGCAAGACTCGTGGTGTGGTGAAAGGATACTTGCAACAACCAAGTATTGACTATATGGAAACTTGTGCTCCTGTTGCAAGCCTTGATACTATTTGGACACTCTAGCCCTAGCAGCACAAAAAGAATGGAAGATTCATCTACTAGATGTGAAGTCAACATTCCTAAATGGATATCTTCAAGAAGAAATTTATGTAACTCAACCAGAAGGCTTTATTGTCAAAGGCAACGAAGAAAAGGTCCTAAAGCTAAAGAAGGCACTATATGGGTTAAAACAAGCACCACGAGCATGGTATAGTAGGATTGACGAATACTTCACCAAGTAACGATTTAGGAGGAGCGTGAGTGAGCAAACACACTACATCAAGACCCAAGATAATTCTGACATGCTTATTGTTTCTCTATATGTGGATGATCTCATATATACAAGGAACAATGCAACAATGATTTAAGAATTTAAACGAGAAATGATGAAGACATTCAAGATGATGAAATTGGGGTTGATGAACTATTTCCTCAATATTGAAGTCAATCAAAATGAAGGATTTTTCATCTTGCAAAAGAAATATGTAGAGAGCCTCCTAGAAAAATTCAAGATGAATAATTGCAAAGCAGTTGTAACACCACTCATGATGAATGAGTAACTATTGAAAGAAGATGGAGTAGAAAAAAGCAAACGCTTCACTATACAAAAGCTTGATTGGGATCTTACTATATCTCACTACTACATGGTGAAATATTATGTATGCGACAAGTCTACTGTCACATTTCATGTAAAGTCCAAGCCAAATTCAATTTGGAGCAGCCAAAAGAATTCTCAAATATTTATGAGGAACTACAGATTATGAAATTTGGTATCTGCCAATTGCAAACGCTAAGCTTGTTGGCTACACTGACAGTGATTGGGCAAGATCAACTAATGATAGGAAGAGCACCACTAGCTACGAATTCACATTAGGTTTTGGAATATTTCCATGGACATCTAAAAAACAAGACTCAGTGGCACAATCCATTGTAGAAGTAGAATATGTCACGACTGCTACGACCACCAGTCAAGTAGTATGGTTTCAAAGAATTCTAGAAGACATCATGAGATACACTTGCACACACACACTTCCGCAAAAACCAACAAATACATGGTCAATAAGCAAGAAGAGATGATAATTTGACACTCAAGAAGACCAGCGAGAACTTCAATCTTAAGTCTCTTTCTCCAATCCATTATTTATCCAAACTGACGCATGCTTGATAAATAGAGAAACATATTTAAAAGTTTCACAGTGGCACACTTCTTGAGCATTGTTGTAAGTTGTTCCTCAGTTGAACTAAAAGACAAAACACCAATTCCATAGAATGTGACTAACATGAACAAACAAATATAACAGAGAAATGACGCTTCAAGTCACAAGGGGCTGTTCTCAATTTTCTAAGTTCTCTCATCTTCCAGTTAATATGTTGAGAAGCAATGTGGAGTTAAAAGAGTAATCTTTAATTTAATTTAATTTTTTTGGCCTAATCAGAATGATTATAGTCTAGCTGGGCCAAACAAATAACTATTAAATGACTCGGTCGGTATAGTTTATGAAGTTTAAGAGTATTAGCATGGAGAAAAAGATATATTTAGCCAGTGATGCATACTTTTTTTGCTGGTCCCAACCCCAGCGATTAATATTTTGTTCCACAGAACTCCATAGCAACCAGCTCTTGGTGATGGATGGAAGCCTCAAATCTTGATTCTTGACCAAATCAATTAAAACAAAAAGCAGGTCAACCAAAAGCCGGTGACTTTAATTCTCATTTGAAGACAAGAATGCTGATACAAAATTGAGTCTGGCCTAGATCAGTCCCTCGTTCAATTTTCCCTCCAATTAGTAGCACATTTTTCCCCCAAGAAACCTAGTAATGGTAAAGAAATTTAAAATTTCATTAGCTCCACAGCCTCCAAGCAGATCCTAGTGAAACCTTATCAAATGGTAATCCTGTCTTACTGGTATGTTTTAGACTTCTTGAGGAGCCAGAAGCTGCTGAATTTTTTACTTGCTAGTACTTGTTCCTTGTCATTGTTGAATTCTCAGTTTTTATGCTTTTTCATGCCCATTTAAAAATATAACAAAAAATTTATTCTCATACATCCTATCAGATATTCTTCCCTCATAAAACTGTCTCTTGGATATAGTCCCATTATCGCTCTAATGAACTTGGTTGGCTTTCCAATGTTCAATCAATCACCCCATGGGGAAAAAACCAAGATATGTCCTGCATCGCCCATTGGTTGTGTAGTAATTCCGGTAATAAACTATATTAGAGAGGATTCAATTCTGAAATATCCCTCTATTACCAGGAACTTTTTCTCTTTGCAAATCTTATTTATAAGCTTCCAGAGAAAGTAAATGAAGGCACTTCTTACATGACATGGACTAATCTTATTGAACTGATTCGAATTACAAAATGCAAGATAGAAGCGCCAATACTATTAGTGAAAAAAAAAAAGGATTGATAGTAGGCAATATGAGAGCTACTCCTACTAGAGAGTGACCTCCACACTGTGGAAATTTCGAAGGGAGACTGCCCAGTGACAGGTAAAGTTTTGAAGAAGCCGTAGTGCAAAAAAAATCCGTCAAAAGTAAGTGCCTGAAGAGGGAAAAGAGAAGTTTTATTGCTCCCTGTAATAATTAGTAGATTGCAAAGTTGCATAAATTATATTTTTATCATCATCCGATGGAGACATAATTCAAAGTCAACATTCAATGTTCCAGGAAATTATCTTATACCTGAACATCATTCGATAGGCCCTATCCAGATTCACCTGCCTACCACTATTATCTTGTTCTCAATTACTGCCACCGCGTGCTGCTTGTCAACAAAAAAGGAGAATATATGAATGGATGTTAGCTCCAGCTTTTGCACATATAAGCTTAGTAAACAAGAAAAAGAGGGAGCATACAAATGGATGTTAGCTCCAGTAGTTGCACACAGTCAACAAAGCGCACGATAACACTAAAGTTAAAAGATCTGACATTAAAGCGAGGCATTGGCTTCTCCCTAGCTACTGACGAAACCATCCAATTCTCAGTGCTTCCAGATGTATAGCTACTAATCTCGGGGGCAGAGAAAGGACTCTGCGAATCATTTTCATCGAACGATCACTAGCAGGCTGAGCACCTTCATACTGCAATTGGAAATAAGCTCAGTTTCTGGCAGCCTTTCCTACGAGTTCATGCCTAAAATCAAGCTGACATCCTCACAAATTATTTTAATTGCTTATGCGTTTTATGTGCCTCATAGGACTTCTAGTACCCTGCGTCGAGTCCGAAAGCTGCGCCTTCTTGACCCTGCAAAGACAAGGTTACAACATTAAGAGCATAACCGACACGTGCAAAAACTAATTTCTACTTCGAGTTTCTTCTTCTAGTCTACAATCTAATTCATTTATAACTTCATTTATCCGTCGACTCCTTCTGTCGAATCCTCTGTGTGAACCGTGAAGGTCTGCCATTCTTTTTCTGCGATTCGGTTCTCTATATCAAGGTCCAGAAATGATTCCGTCAGTTGGGTCCCGATTTTGCTTGGGGATCGATTTTGTGCCTGTCGAGTGGAAATCACGATTAGATCATCAACAGGGTCTTTGGGCGTATTTTTCGTAATCAGTGGAGACAATATATACTTACGAACTCGTATAGAAGTTTCATCACAGTTTGGTCTCCTTATAATAATTTAAAAAAAAATACTATACTAAAGAACATATTGAGAATTGACATATTTGATGGCCAAACTAACATTTTTCTGAAGCATATGAGCGTTTACAAATTAAATGAACCAAAATAGCATATTATTGAAATAAAAATTGTTATTCAAAAAAATAATGCTTACGTCATAGACTTTGTGTTAAATTAAATCGAATTTCTTTGTATGTGCAGAGATTTAGATTCATATCCGAAAATGATCAAATTTTCATCGTCTATCTTTTTTCTATGTGCCGTTTTCACTTACTGTACCTATCTTTATGATTAAAAAGATTTTTTTTTGTTTGGTGAAAACAATTGAAGAGCGATGCTTTTTCATAGAAACTTTTTGGGCATGCGTGAAAAAGATGGGGCTGACGGGAGAAAACGAGAATAGTCAAAGTTGAGAATTTGTAATCCATCTTGACTGAATATTTTATTTGATAATTTTCATAACTTTAAGTACTTTCTTGTTTTATTGATTTGTTGAGTCAGCTTCTTTTGAGATACCTATCAGCCCGAAAAATAATTGGGATATTAGCTGCATTACAATCAGAATCCGGCCTCCCCCCACAACCCCCCCCCCCCCAAAAAAATAAAATAAAATAAAAAATCCTAGTTCCCTAGCTGATTTAACTCTTAATACGTGACATGTAAGCAAACTAAAAGCTAATCTAACTCAATGATAGACCCAGATTTGAAGGTGGGGTTCTTTAATATTGATGAATGTTAAAGGTTGGGCTAAAATTAAAAGTTGGCTTAGAGGCCCGGTTTCGAAAAATAAATAAGGGGACTGATCAATTGAGTAATACTGACACCAATGTGCATCTGACACATGACATGACATAACACGCCAACACATCATTTTTCAAAAAAATAGAGAATTTTAATACGTTATGACACGTTATATATTATATGCATATTTTTATATACATAATAAATTATCATTTTTTATTATTTCGACCAAATTAATTTGATTCAAATCTATAAATAAATTAATAACAAAAAAAGAGCCTAGATTTAATTTATACTAAAAACATTAATTCATCATTTGTTAATATCATTCATTATTTCAAATTGACAAATTCAATTACATTTGATTTCAGTAATTCATAAATTTGAAGGGGAAAAATAGCAATCCACATTCCACCATTGAATTTAATATTTAACAATAAATCAAAAAAAAAATCCACATGTTGGATATATATTTGGGGCTGGTTGGGTATATTAATTTTGGAGTGGCTGAGAATATGACTTAAGTATATATATATATATATATATTATAAATTTACATTATAACCCATAATTTATTGAAAATGTTTAAAATTGACCCGTGCGCATCAGAACGACATGTTTGAATGCTGAACTTGCATGTCACTATTGTGTCCAAAGTGTTGGATGTGTGTTGATGTCCCACACGTGTCTGACAATGACATTGAGAACCTCGGAAGGTGGCTGTACTTCTTAGCTCCTCAATGCCAAGCAAACATTATACTCTCGAAGGATCAACTTTCTAGTCAGATTATCCCCATCAGCTTGAACCTCAGTATGCTCAAGCTGATTCCTAGGATAAAAGGAGTCAAATGACATGGCACTACTAAATGATTGAATTTATGACATGATACTTCATCTGATCTTTTTTCAATAACGAACATTAGAATGACTATTTTCATCGACACTTTAAACTTGATAATGTCATGAGTCAACGACAAGGCCATACCATGCATGAAGAGACGCCATTTCAAAGCCGAACGTTTAAAAAAAAAACAATAATTCTACTGGACTTGCCTAATCTAAGAATAA